>QNGE01002958.1:21246-62709 GCA_008508345.1 Paragonimus westermani
CGAAATCCGAAGTTACTAGCCTTTTGCGAAGCGATTCTCATTCGAACTTACCAACCGACGTTATGTGCACAGAAGTGGTTGAAACAACCGGTCGGGTTGCCATGGTCATGATTACATAATAATATCTGGTGTGCTTGTATGTGTGTCTAGTCCCTGTGTGTCGTTAAATATTTGTTGTATATAACTGACATGTTTTACGTTTGCGACTGATGAGAGTAAATGAAATGTTAACATATCGCAATATATGTCTTCTTTCTGCTCTGATGAAGATGTTCCTTCATCCTATTGGCGCCAACTCACTGTATTTATCAATTTGTGTGTAACTGCGACGAAAGTTACATCAGCAAAACCGATAGTTGCTTGAACTCCAGGACGAAGAAACATCTGTTCGAGATATAATTGTTTCCACGGCCATTCTTCTCATACCGGTTCGATAATTTGAAAGTGAGTTTCCATCCACTACCGTCCAACCGTCGCCAGTTGACCGATCACTGAGCGGTAACTAACTTGAATGGTGTTCAAGCTGGATTTGTCATTCTTACTAAACTTGGAGCACAAGAGACGCAGTACGCACTATCGTCCGAGTAATAAGACTGACTCAGTTACTCTGTTGGCAGCTTGTGGATCTGATTGCGTCACGCAAATACTGCGCTAAATATTTATTCTCACTCTACAAGATTCTGCATTCAGTGAATTTTTGGTACGAGATTGTTGGGCAGTTTAGACTCAGACATTGCTGAATGCCATCACTACAAGATGTTGAAAAAAGCCGGACTAAATCCGACAACATCCATCAGCTGGCTGAAACCTGACATGAGAGCATCACCGCCCACCTGCTGGTTTTTTATTTCACACACACATACACACCGGGTGTATTAAGGCATTGTTTATCATAAATACAGCTTCTTATGAGTGATCTCTGCGATCAAAACTGCCGTTCGTAATTTTCACCGAGGGCGTAGGAAATAAACTCCATCACAACCTTATCAACTTAAAATATCCCGGCATTCTGTGAGGAAAATGTCGTTCGTAAGACACCCCGGCAAGAAGAGAAAAATTTCTGCTGTGGTCATGTCTCAATGAGAGGACAAGAGGTAGTGTGGTCAAGCCCGTCCATTTCATCTTGTAAGAAATGCGGCATATCAAAACACAACCCCTAATATCACGCTCTCATTGTACGTCATCGTTGCGCTCATCGATTCGGAAGATTCACACACCAGAAGACCTTGCACAAAGGATGCATAATGGTACTAAATCTCAAGAATACAGTGCTTCATCAGTCCATGATATTGGTGCTGGCGACTCTTCTGAAATATATTTATTAAACTCCCAAAATTATATTGGCGGTTGAGCTGAAACGAGTCGTTGCATCGCTGCAACCATCGTGATGGACGTTTTCCTCAAGATTTTCCTTTTTGGTTTGTCTTCCAGACGTCGGTTCGGCTATTACTTGCGTTTTGTTGATTTAGGTCCCAAAGCCCAGCATTATTCTAACCTCTGAAAATTGAGCAAGCGCCTAAGAGTTACTTTTCATGTTCCAGAACCGTAGGAGGTGGCAGGAACAAGGAATAGGGTACTTTGCCTGAAGCTTTGAGGATAAATAAGTTTGAAATCGGTAAATAGTTGTTCGTGTGTTAGATAGCAGAGAAAATTAGCCAGTACACTTTGCGTAACAAACCGAATGCGTTCATGACAATTGTAGTATGACTTACATTGTATTCTAGGAAAGCAGTGGCTGGAACAGAATGGAGGATATTTCTGCAGAAGCGATAGACATTTGCTGTGTCATTCGAGTAGGGAATTACGCAAATTAGAGTATGCATTGTCATTGTTCACCCGGCTTGTAAATTTGAGAGAGGTTTCAGACCGTTCAATGCATCGTAGCCAACAGGTTTACTCAGAAGACGTTCAAACGGCTAGGTTGATTACGAATAAGGTGTAACTATGGAGTGGACTCACTTCTGAAGAAATATTCTCTACACTATGTTGTTTAGTCACTTCCGCGAAGTCTTCTGAAGAGGAAAGGCACTATGTGCTCAACTGAAGACTCGGATAGAAGTTTTTGGACCGCCGCCTCTTCCAGTAATGTGTGATCTTCTCATTCGAATTTGTCTTGGAAAACAGTATACAATGACTTATGTATCGAGCTCCCTCTCGAAGTGTACAGATTGTATTGTTTTCCCTAGCCTCTTCACCTAAAGCCTTTAGACAGCATTGAATAAATGTTTTCCAGTTATCGGTTTGCGTGGAAAGCGGTTACCCCTTCAAAAGCTGCATGATGCTACTTTAAGTTCAAGGCAGAACCACTCCTATCGTATTTAGGGTAGATGATCTTGAGACCGTACTCGGTTTAGCCTGCTTAACCGACATCACCTTGACATCCTGTAGAAATTTTGAGGAGGTAACAACAAGTTTAGCATAAAGCGTGTGGTACCACCTCAAGTCTTTTTCTGTGGCATTGCAACGATAAACTCCTTTTATTGAAATCCAAAGTGTACAGTGATTTTAAGCGACTTCATCTCAGAGATAAGTTTTACGTTCAATGAACCTGCTAAACAGGATCGCTGTTTGAACTCTGGTCAACCTTTCAATTAAGGAAGATTGTAATTACCACGGCAAAAATTATATCCCAATGAATAAAACTGGATTAGAATATTTGGGGACCCAGACACAATTGTTCACGAGCAATATCTAGGTCTTCTGGTGGATGTGATCAAAGCTAGTACAATCCTGTTGACTTCAATCAGACTTGGGCCAACCAGGATCAAAGATAGCCAAGGAGTGTTCTTCAGGAGACCACTTATCTAATTAATCATTAAAGACTAACAGTTCTGTCAACTGTTATGACTGACCCCACTTTTCACAACCGTTTGGGCATGTTTGCAACACCGCTCTCTATGCTTCAAGCAACTTTTTCTTATGCCGCTACGATTGATTTGATCACGGATAACAGTCGGCCAAACATCTACGATTTGGCTGCCATTTTACTAGGCGCTGGACTCCATTTTCCATCTTATGTAGAACTGGTGGGTCTCGACATATTCTAAACATTAACCTATCGGCTTGCTCCCAGTCACTTGAATGAAATCTTTACAAAACTCTCTGTCGATTCCCTCTGCATCCTTAGTGGATGCTCACTAACATGCGGAACAAGAACAAGTGGTTGATCGATCTCAGCCTATGAACGAGCGGAAGTGGACAAGCCGAAGAAACTGATTCCCCTACCATCATAAAACCCTGGTGACTACGACATCTTTGTCCGGTGGACTGGCTTCAGAATCAACATTCAGATATTTGTTTTCAAGTTGCTGATTCGTTTTGTGAATGTAAACAGTGCGCCTGTGTTCACGTGGTTATCCGTGAAATCAACAGATGTTTCTGGAACTAGTAACTCCCGCTAAACAACTTTGTGATAATCTACACGCCGTTGCCACCAGAATTACAACTAATTCGACTTCGTAATTAGCCCCTGCTGTGTATATTTGGAGTTATTTCCAGTATTGGCTCAAAATGCAACATTGTACAAATACACTGTTACTGTACAGCACTACACATATGGTATAAGCTTCCTGCTCACAAATTTTATCCACTTGTCACATATAACGTACGTAACAAGTGATTTCGCACCACGTTCTTACCGAGTATGGATTACTACTTTACTCCTCACCTTCAGCCAAATAACTCGACATGCACGAATGACTCCCTGGTTTCATGACTGGCTGCATTGATCAACTGCAGATGAAACCTTCTAGTGTTTCTACGTCGGATGCGCAGGCATGTATATATATATATATATATGTATATATATATATATAGCCTCACCGTTCCTCACCATTCGAAATCCATATAATACTGGACAAACACAGTGCTACCTCACGGTCTTTGGAGGCCGGTGTATCAGTCAACCAGAGACAAACGTTTTCCGTACAGTCCGGAGGAGCACCAGTTCTGTGTCATATGCACCCTTGAAAATTCTAAGACAAAACAACGGTTTTTCATTCCCATCCAGCTTGGTAAACTTTCGTAATCAATTTCGATCAAGATACTAAGTATTAGCAAGCCAGATACAACGATTTCCCCTTCTTATAACTCTGATAAATGCCTACTGTTTGCAGTCTTGTGTCTCAAATTCTTGGCTTAACTCCGCCCCTACACTTTGTAAGGCAACTTTGATGTTTGCAGCTACAAAATAAGCCTTGCATTCTTCGCGATTGGCGTTCTCATTACAGCAGTTTGAACAATATCAAAAGTTCGAAACACTATCTGGGAGGCAGCAAGCCATTAGCTGTGACCGCAGGCCATGAGCCATTGTGCTGACACACGCTGCAAGTGCATCGAACGGTTGCTAGACTCGTGCAAATGTGATGCACTTGTTCAAATGTAATGGAATTTTGTATGGCACACTACATTGTCTGGAGTTTTTGCCTGAAATATTGTTGTCCTAGCAACGTACAAATGCACTCCTTTTTCTTCGTGTGGTTTTTTGAAACAGACTTGGATTGATCAGTTACTTCGGTGGGATCCGGCAAACTACTCCAACATTCGTGAAGTCCGTATTCCTCCCCGATTGATCTGGACTCCAGATATCGCCCTGTACAACTAGTAAGTGCCATTCCCAATCTCCTCCTTTAAAGCATCATACAAGCGTAACTGTTACACTCCTAACTGACTTGAAACTAACCGGCAATGGTTGAAAACCTATAGACGAGTAATGAGTTTGATTGAAAACTTTCCTGATTACGGATGCGTTTGCAAGGTGTGGTGGAATCCCCATCCACTAGAGCTTCCTCTCTTGTCCACACGACCGTTTTCATCAGCTGTTGCATGGCCAGCTAGCGTTCTGGTTAACGCTTTCAGTGATATCTGTTACCCAGTCCTTCGTTTGACAGATTATCCATCAAAAACTAGTATATACTGTACCGCTAAGTCATTTGGGTTAATGACAGAAATTTTATTCTCCTCCGATATCAATCTCGATGTCCACGCACGGTCCCACAAAATAAAGCCTTATAGTGGAACACGCTAGGTGGCTGATATTCGAGTTCGTTGCAACTGTAAATGTTGTATAGGCTGATGGGCCCTCGACAGTTCAACACTTCACTGTAAAGTGGATCTGACCTCACCAATTGGCAACCGCTGGGATTTGTGTTTGTGATTACACCATCAGTAATATGCCACTGAAGTTGCGGGAACCGAA
Source organism: Paragonimus westermani (assembly GCA_008508345.1). Classification (NCBI taxonomy): domain Eukaryota; kingdom Metazoa; phylum Platyhelminthes; class Trematoda; order Plagiorchiida; family Troglotrematidae; genus Paragonimus; species Paragonimus westermani. Next base: position 26,444 of record QNGE01002958.1, read on the forward strand.
CTCGCAAAAAGATTATAGCCCCTTTGACTTTTGTTACTCTTGAAACAAAAATCGTTCGAAAAATTTTCTGAAGAGTGTTTTTACACTTTTTCATTCTTACTTATTGAAGATAACACTGCTGACGAAATTTAATCTTTTACGACTTGACTCTGCTCATTCTGCGGTCGTGCAATTGCTCCTTCCTCTCCTTTCCCCTTCGCATGTGTAATTCGTGTCTATGTACCTTCCAAATTTATACCCAAGGCTGTGGTTACAGAGATTCACTTGGTTAACAACCTGTCTGAAATTTAAAAGTTATTTCTCCGGACATATTAAGCACACAGTTAAAATTACATAAGCTGTACTCTGCAGAGACATTTCGGTCAACCTGTTCGATTAGGATGCACGGACCGTGGCCACTTAACAGTGTAACAGGCTGTAACAATCGATCTCCAATGAGGATATGATATTATCCTGTTCCCCTAATCTGGATCATTATGTTAGAAATTCATTGCTACGTTCACTAAACAAATTTTAATTGGGAACACTTTCGGTAGGTCCAAAGCTTTGCATTCTGCCGTTCAATATTTCTGATATTCACGATGAAACGCAGTTTGATCTTTCATATGATTAAGTGTAAACTTAAAAGTTCACACCTAATAATGCAGCTAGTTGACTCAAGGTTAAACTGGTCACTTTGGTCCATCAATGATGACATATGTCAATCAAAGAAAATTGCCTGTTGAACGGGGCGCATCTACATTCCAGTAATCAGTTAAACGAGGGTCACAACATCACCGTTTCATCATCGGACAAGAGCACCGGTGTAATCATATTGGACAAAACTGTCCGTGTCGTCAAAATATCACATATTCTGGCAAACCGTTCAGAATCCTGCCCAGATGTTAAACAGAAACATTTCATTATGTCGTTTGAAAAGAAAGTCACGGACTCCCCACGAAACCTGAGGAAAGATGACTCGATTGTCGAGAAAACTTATTATGAACTTATTCCTAATGGGTTCCAAATATCCGAAGTTTATGTCTCACCGGAAACTCATAAACTGACCTAGTAGCTCGTCCGATTGCCGGAACCACTACGCAAAAAGATTGCTCAACGTAGTTTGAATGACATTTCCGTTTGTTGATTCTCTAGAATCTTTCTAACTGAACGGCAAGATAATCGTCGTTTGATCTAAAATCACTCTTCACAAACATCCCGTTGACCAAAGTGATATCAGTCGTTCTTGATTGGAGTTACTGTGTCTTCTCTCGAGGAGATCAAGCAAGCTAGTCATTTCTCACAAGCAAAACTGGTCGAGCGTTCAGATGTGATATTTCGGTCGTGCCTGATATGAGGTCAATTTGGCGGTGGTCAACGAGATTACCCCCAAGAAATTGTGTCCGGAGCTCCAGTCCCGGCCATGGCAGAGATATCCACTACTGGAGTGCTCTGATGAGAGCGAAACTCAAGTCCAGTACTTCTTTTCGAAAGGGACTTGCCGGACAGTCTATCTGAATGCAAACGCTAGGATCTTCTTTCTTAATACGCTAGGAATATTAACTGTTATTTGTAAGTAGGGCGTTTCGAACATCCCTTACTGCACACATTTGGCAATTAACCATGCTTCGTTTTGAATGATCTATCCGACTGACCTTCGTTTATTGTAAGATAATATTGCTGCAAGTTCTTTCGTCACGTTGAGTGCTTAACCATCAGGGACATCGTTCGTTTGTGTGCACGATATTCTCCTGACCTGAACTGAATTAAAGTGATCATCCATGCATAATTTTATGCAGACATCCTGAGGTCGCTATTAGTTATTCAAACTTGCATAAAACTGCTGCTGCCTTCCTAACTCACAAGAGGGCGTCTCGCTCTAAAATCCTGTCGACGTTACTTTTCCGATAGTGTGGACGAGCGCCTGAATGAACCACGTGATGTAATGTTGAACGTGGATTATTTGGGTCGTGTGTTCTGGAGCCCACCGGCCATCTTTAAATCCAACTGTCACATTGACATTCGCAACTTTCCGTTCGATTATCAATTCTGCTATCTGCGTTTTGTCTCATTGACACAACACGTTGGCGAGTTGGACTTACAATTTCTTGACAATCGCACTGAAGTGGACGTGAGTCAAAGTGTGCCGAACAACGAATGGACCATTGTGGCTCGTCCGGCTCGAAAGTTCGTTGCCCGATCTGTTGAGTGTGGACAAAAGATTCCTGATTTGACGTTCTTTTTCTAGTAAGTGCTAAACAGATGCAGATAAATGTATGAGAGATGAACTAAAATTGAATTTACTGTCCAAAGTCAATTACGACAGCTTATTTTCAGCAAATATCAACCAACAGCGACCTACAGACACCTCTTTTCTTAGGTTAAAAGAGAGACTTATATTTGTTGGAAGGAAACTTTACCAATACCAATCTGAAGGGTGCAAAGATAAAACGATAGTAAAGATCAGTCCAACGCCTTGAGTTCAGGTCAATGATCACAGTTTCATTTATACACTTGGTTAGCCAGTGAACAGCAAAGTTTTGAATAAGTTGATTATATTACAAAGATGAAGAGTTATAGATTTCTCTGTGTTCAAATTTTTCAATCGACTCTAGTGTTTTTTGAAGATTGAGCGGAACTACGATTTGGATATACACTTCAGATTTATAGTTTATTAGAGGTTGGATGATGCGTTTAGTGTTTCACTACATCTGATTACGTATTGAAAGCCTATAAAACTGGTGCTTTCGGAGGCACCAGTTTCAAACTACCAACAACATCACAGTTGTGATACGTTAGAGGTCAGTGAACAGAAAATAAATCCAACCACAGCCTATGGAACACAAAGATCGCGGATTACCAAGTAGTAGGAATTTGGGGGGAAATTCCACCTTACTTAAACTATTCTGCTGAAATCCACCTTTGTCGTCCTGAATATCTGTGTCAAATTTGCGTCCGAAGACACTTGAACATGACGCCGTTATGATAAACTGCGATTGGCTGTCCCCGAGTGTATGCATTACGAGACGCCTTTAAAGATACTGTGTAGCATGAAGGTAAACGATATCGACTGAATTAGAGTATGTGAGAAAAACAATAAATGACAAGTTTAATTTAACTTTGCAAAGTGAGACAAAACCACTGGTACATCAGATTTTGGAGTCATTGTTTATAATCAGAAATTAATTTCGATCACATACAGTTACAATACAGACAGGGTTCATTATTGAAATTGCTGGTCTGTTCTGGAAATCAGTACAAGGTAACTGGCATCTATTTAACAGATGGCTACAAACAGTTCGTGTCTATTCAGTGCGGTTTCATATTTCTATGGAAAGACTGTTGCACAATCCGATTTGTAAGCACTTGTGAGAGCGTAAAGATGCGAAAAGAATCAGTTAATAGTCGGACAAAATTTCAGCCGCACTTTATGGAACAATTAACAAGCACATAAGAACTTCCCACCAGTTAGCGGTCAGCTAGCAGCAGGTGACGTTTTGAATTGCACTGGATATGTACTGGAAATGGAAATTATATGTAGCACTAATATGCATAACCATGTACACCCAACTTATAGGAATACACTAAAATCAGGAGTGCACACTAGTGAAAAACGCAAGCAGCCATGTCCAGGCCTTCAACATTCAAAAGTAATATGTGATTTTGTTTACACTCAAGGTGCGATAAGACAACCAAGGTTAGCTTAGGCTATTCAGAGTTGCAGACTTCAAGTAGCCACAGAAATCCGACTTGAATTCGAACCCAATGAGGAGAAGACCGCGGTCGTTGATCACGGAACAAGAACACGGATGTGTGGAATTGTATCAATATCAGAGATATCAAACTGTAGTTGGTGGGTAACTTAACTCATGTATTAACACAGGCTGTGATACGACTGGTCAGATATTCACGGAAGAACCTGAAAAATGGTGGAAAATATTACAGCTTAACTGTTTGTCAAATCGTGATTACATCTCATTGAAATTCCGAGTTAGTCGGCTGTTAGACTGCTTTTCATGGCAACAGTTGCCTAGGCCCTGAATCGAATATATTTACACCACAAATTTCATGGGTCATCTATTATGTGTTCTCGATTGAGGCACTACTCATGTATCTAGGCTACTTGAACATGCTTCATTGTAACATAAGGTGCTCACTGATCTGTTACCCTGCTGCCGACAGGCTGACGGCACATCACATACACGTGACACGAAACATAGACAGTTTTAAAGGGATTGGATTTGAGTATGCTGTATACCGCAAACTATGATCAGGTTCACTGACCTTGTGTTGCTCAGTTCGTCTCACAGAAAAAATGCAGAAGGAAATGTTGGTTATTGTGGTATTAGAGTTGATACTTGAGAGCTGTTATCTCAACCTATTGGTGTGGTAACACTTAAGTTATACTTGGAGATTACGGATGGCAGTTTGTTCGTGCCAGGGGTTCATTGCAGAAGCCTTTAGTGAATATTCGACTAGACAGACGACAGGCTAGTGGTTTCAGTCTTACGTGGAGTTGCAAACATTTCTTCATCTGAGGTTGCATTCTTTTTGGAGTTAAAGGCTAAGTTCGAGTCAGCTGGTGGCAAGGTTTTCTGGAAAATCCCGTTTTGCGTTTTAAAAATTGTTAAACTCATTCTATGCTAAATCAGCAGATAGGGTGAGAGTTGATGAACAACTGTCTCAGTTGTTCTTCAATTCTAATGCTGTTTTCAGGAATGTCCGTTTTTTCCACTCTTATTCAGTATTACATCGAATGACATTGTGAATGGTGGGTCTGAAGAATCCACCAAGTTGGGTGTTAATTGCTAAGTTGCCCCATATGGAGTTTGCGGATAACACTGTCGTCCTTAGCTAGTTTGTTAAAGACTTGCAGAACATGCCGAACAAGGTGAACGCCTGGTCTAGTTTGTGTGAGATGCACTTCGCATCTTCAAGTACACAAGTACTTTCTGTTGCGTTCTATGATTCGGAAAGGTGGCCTGTTCGCGATGAAGATGTCAGTGGACTTACTGTGTTTGGCCATCGTTTTCCACGCCACTCACCCTATGTTAATTGGACAGATCGTGTGAGCATCACAGTTGTTCGCTTGCGCGGAGTCCGGAATGTTCGGGATGTGTGGACAACTGGTCAACCAATCCCGTTGCACGATCTATGATGGTTGGATCACGTAGTTCAGCTGAGCATTCACCGTACCGGGATTTACACACTGAGACCATCAATAGTTGGGTTAAACTGCGTGGTAGCCTGGCAAAAACATGGTCAAGAAACATGAGGACCTTGACCAGTCGCCTGAATAAAGTGGGCAGATGTCGCATGCCTTGCTGAGGTTCTTACAATCAGTGGTTAGAAACACTATCCCAAGTCCACTTCATCAGGACAGCAAGAAGACATTGCGAGATGCGAGCATTTCGTTTATTCTCATCAGTCCGTTATCTGCCAGTTCACCTGCAGTTGCGGTGATTCATACATCGGCAGAACGGACCGAAATTTACGGCAGAGGAAGGCGGAGCACATTCCCAGTTGGCTAGTGTAAACAATGTTTCAAGACGGGTCAGCATACCAAAACTCGAACAGAAATCCGGCGTCTTCGATCGCCAAACACCTAATCGCAACAGGTCATGTGGTTGACCTCGGCGCTTTGTTCACGATCCTATTGCACAATCGCAACCCTAGATTGTCGGCGCTCTCCGAAGCAATGTTGATCAAGCGTCACGCACCGGCCCTTTATTGGCAAAAGGTACTGACGCAATCAATTTTGTTGCCGTGGCAGTGAAACCTGATTTACAGATCAGCCTAGGTGAGAGGGCTGCTTCTAAATTCACTTCCAGATATGGTTGACTTTCCTAGGAATTGCTCTCACTTTTCAACAAAATTCACTTGTCCACTGGACAAAATACAAAATCACTCAATATTAGTATGTCTACTATTTCAGCTTGAAAAGAAACTCCGCCTACTATGCTTATTTGCTGGTATTTCCACCCATATTCCTGAGCTTCTTCAGCACTGTTATCTTCTGGTTACCACCTCACGTCCCCGCAAAAATGCTTCTAAGTGAGTGAATATGTTTTTCTTGTTCTAGTTTCTGTTAGTTTCTTAACTTTTCTGCAAATATCAGTGGAATAAACATTAGTATTCGCCTAATCAATAATGATGGTCAACTAATTCGTAAAAAGCATTCGCTTTCTATCAAACCACTGTACCATGTTACGATATTCGAAAGTTGACATTAAATCATTGTTAACGTTCAACCTAATGAGTCACGGTGCGTTCTCTAATTTCTATCGACTGGCCTATCTGTTGAAGGCTTGCAAAACATGCGGAGCGGTGCTGATAACCGGGTTACCTGTACTAAATGCGTTTCGCGTCTGGTCACAAAATCGTGCCTCACATCTCGGCTATCTCCCTGATCCGTTCAATACTGAGAACACTGTGTTGGAATGTGTGGATCGTTTTACATGCTTGGGTCAGTTTGTAACACTTCCGATGAGACAACCAAATCACTAAACGCACGTGTTGACTTCGCCAACTTGCGTCACCTCTGGCGTCGAAATAGAGTTTGGAAATGTGGTCTGCAAGCGACGAATATTTTGCTGATCCCGCCGCATGTGACGATTAGTTGACTTGAATTAACAGGATAGGCGATCGGAAAATCTGATCGCTGTTCACAAGCGAAAATGGCTGACCGTTCAGATTTGATAATTCGGTCGTGTCTGATGTGCGGTCAATGACGCAGTGGTCAACACGATTGCCTCATGAAAGCGCGGCCGGAGTATAAATAGCGGTGTGGCAATGATATGCACTAGTGACGAGCTGTAATGTGAGCGAAACTCGAATCTAGTGCTTTTTTCCGAAAAAGGCCAGCGACAGCTATGATTAGTTCTGGGTGATGTTCAATCTATGAAAACCAAACCCCTTACAAATAAGCAGTGAAAGGTGATTTTGGCGAACAGTCTGTTTTCGGTTATTCATCATCGGGCCAATTACACAACATTTTATACAATCATGGTTGTCAAGCGAGAAAAAATCAAGAGCAATTAGTCACATAACTACGTCAAACGGTTGTGAATTGGACGACAATTAGGTGACAAAATTGACCTCCGGAATTGTCAAGTGGGTATTTGGGGGGCATAGTAACTGTAGGGTCTGAACAACTTTCTTCTGAGCGCACAGCTGTGGATTGCGCAACCGAATTCCGATCGCTTCCGCGGTGGCCAGAATACCAATTTTGACTCCTCTAGATTGACAGTTGGGCAGGCGGTAAATGGGCTGGAAAGCTACTTCCGGGCAGATTTGGTGCCCTGTGTCTACAAGGTGCGCCAGAATTGCACTCGAAATGGACTTTACCTCGCTCTTAGCTAGCCGAGTGGGGTGGTGCTCACGTATTCTCTGAGAAAGGCGCCTGGTTGTGCGACCGACGTAACTTGCTCCACAGGAGCATGTGAAGGAGTGAACACAAAATGAAGTCACATATTTAGGCAACATATATTTGAGTTGTACGTGGACTACCGGGTTTGATCCGAATGTGATTCGCAGTTGTGCCGCATTGTAGGTCTTTTCAATTGCGTTACATAGTCTATGAGACACCAGTTCGGCCAAGGCCTCGTCTTTGTAGGCTAGCGTCGTGTAAACGGACTTCTTTTCGCAGATAAAAGTCTAACTTTTGGTTCTGTCCGTTCCGTATGTTTATCCACGAATGTTATGGGATAAGCGTTCTCCGCATGTATCTGCCGTAAAAGGACCATCTCTGTTCCAATCATGACATCAGTACGTATCCTCATAGCTCTGTGTGTTAAATTACGAACGAGGTTTCTCTTCTGTCTGAGCGGTACGTAACTGAAAAGGTGGGTATACTGGCCGTTCCAAGTCCCCTTCCTGTGAATACCCCTCTGAAGTGAACCATCTGCACGACGATTCAGTGCCACATCCAGAAAGGATATTTGTCCATCTTTCTCAACCTCAAGTGTAAAGTTGAGATTAGGATGTGCCTTGTTCGCCTCCGCGAATAGGCAGTTCCGTCAACCACACAGATGATGTACCTCCTGTAGAGAGCGCTATCGTCAATAATACCACGTAGCCTAGTTCTTTCTAACATTTCCATGAAGATATCTGCTAACAGTGGGCCTAACGATGACCCCATCGCAACGCCGTCCTTCTGACGATACCCTTTTCCATCACTCTGAAACTGTACATTCTGTGTGCAAGCTAATATCAGCTGCCTGAGCGCGTCTTCGGATGAACCTACATCTAAACCTTCGGAACGAATATAACCGCAGAGATAGTCAACGGTTTCTACAAGTGATACATTGGTGAACAAAGAGCATACATCGAGGGAAAACATCTTCTTGTTTTCCACATTTAGCGAACGAATGGAATCAACGAACTCAGACGTATCTTTTTGCGAATATACTGCATGTCCTTCCGAACGGGTTCTAGCAACTCTGTTAGCCACTGTGCCATTGAATAATATGGAGAATTACACACATCAAGAATCGGGTGTAATGGCCATCCTTCCTTGTGAACCTTCGGTAAACCATACAGTCTGGGCATTATGGTTCCAGTGATCAACATCTGATTTGTTTAAAAGATGAACTAAAAAATGTCCCTGGATGTGTTTGCAGGCTTTCGGTTAGGTCTAATTTAAGTGGGTGAGTTGTGTCAGAGAAAATCTTCAGTGCAAATCAATCACACACATTAAAGTGAGGATATACATCAGAGTCAGTCACACATCTACGGGAAATCCGGTTGCAAATGGATATGTACGCGAGAGTTTACGTTGGCTTGAAAAAGTCTACAGTAGAATATTCCGGGAAGGTAAGTTAACGCTATATTCGGCAAGGGTGCGTATCCGCATTTGTAAAACAAAGGTTCTATTGGTGTGAGGTGAAAAGGGACACAAGACGCTGGACATAGGAATAACCCTCATAATTTGTTAATGACGTCAAGTGAATGACGGAAACACATGGCTGACCGTAATCGTTAGAGTTTATCGCTCAGGAATGCGGCGTGCTGGCATAAACGGAAAGCGTGGTGTAAGTTCCACTCCCGGCCGTTGCAAAAATATGGATTACTGACGATATATGTTAGGACGGTTAAAAGACTTACATTGTGACCAAACCCTTCATTAGGAAAGACGATGGAAAAAGGTAATTCGTTTGATATGCAAACCATATCGTCTTTTCAGGTGGGGCGAGTGCGTTGACATTCCGATTAAATTAAAAAGGATATGTTGTTGAATTTTTCCTCCAGTGCCTACTGGCAAATGCGTTCTTTGTCAGCAGTGCAGCGGTCGTAAGACCCGTGGCGCGTGCGTACGCTTTAATCCACCCGTTCGGTTAAACCATAAACAAAATGCCCGAATGCGATTAGCATAATTCCATTCACAGATTGGAATTCGAATCCGTTGTTATCTTGATCACATGATCGTTTGGCAGTCAGCCCCGTCGACTAGCCTGGAGAACTAATCCATCACATGAAATTGACGTGAATCCGATTACAGGGACCGCACATGTAGCCTGTGACAACACAGTTCCACAATACGCCATGAGAAGACTCCATGCTGTGATTAGTGGGTCAACCAGCCAGATGCATAATACAGGCTTACTTCCTCCGCTGACTGTGTTTAATTTGTTCTAGGCAGTGAGCTTGAAACTGTCGAGGGTAATTTGAATGTAAATATTACCGGAGATCTCAAACGTCGTCATCTAATCTACCACGTAAATGTTTTGGTCAGCTAATTTGGATAAAATTTTCGATTTGTCTCGAAAATACACAAACAGTAGATAACGACATCAAAAGCAATACAAAAGTAACTTACACACTGGCGAAAACATTTATTGAACACACGACATAAGAAGTACTTTAGGACTGAAGAAAATTTCTTTACGTCACCGACTGTTTCAACTTTTTGAAAACGTTCGAAACTTTCGGAAATACAAAGTGGAATTTGAGGACTGTTATTTGATGGGTCGGAGGTTAGAGTGGGGGTGTTGCGGGATACAGTAAGGGAGACGACAGAAACAGTGCGTACGGACCATGGGCAAATATAACGAATTGGGCATCTAGCCTGTTATGCTTCCGATTAAGCATACATGAACAAGTTGACATTTGACAGAAACACTTTCAGTCGTGGTGATAGCCAAAGATCGTAAATTCGTGTTCAGATATGAGTTAGAAGCAAATGGCCAGTCATTCAAGTCAGAGCTTTGATTCTAGTGCATTTCAAGTGCTCTCCAAGAAGCCACCATGCATCTTACCGCATTATCCTATTGAAACTCAGTCTTTTGGATAATTACGTGCAGAGGTTTTAAGAAACTGGGTTTGAAACGGGAGTTTTTTGTAATAGATCTATTTGGTCAACCGTTTTTTAGTTAAGAACTCAGTGTGCATCCACACGAAATACATGAATTGTATGAAAGGGTACGCAATAAATCTGCGAATATTTTTAAATAGATTCAGTTGGTCAATAGGTTGGTGCCTTTGAAATGAATAAATATTTAAATTTAGATTTCCTTTCTTACTGTATGTGCGTCAACTTTATGTTCGAATCACTCAGCCAGAAAACCACCTCTTCACGTCAGCAAATCAGGTTTTTTTTCCCGAATTTTGTCAGCCAATCTTTTCATCGCGTACGGCCTCTGAGTTGTTTATTCCAGTATGATCAACCGGACCAAACTTGTAAGCAGTAGTATGTTTGTAGTTTGTGGTTGAAACCTTTATTCACCCCCTTTTGATCACACTTTGCTCTGTACAGGTATGAACTTATTTGTGGCATTTTCACTTCTGCTCAAAGTTCTCTCAATTTCCACACCATCCGCTTCCACCTATGTGCCCTATCTTGGTAAGTTGCTTGTTGACACATCAAAATAGTGTTTATTTCCTTCCTTAACTTTGTAAATTTGCACTTAAAACTGCAAAATTATTATTTTCTGTCTAGGTGTGGGCGTCCTGACAGTGTCTCAGCTCACACATAGCCATCAATAATCGCGACACTGTTAATTCTATAGTGCACCGGCCGTCTCGTAGTATATACTGGGTTGCCCTATCTGCTGCACATAACAAGATGGATAGGCGAAAATATGCTGGCCACTCTCTCACTCACTCACTCAAATCTAGCCCTCGAGCACTTCCCAACTCCAATTTTGGTAATTATTCTGGAGGTCCCGCAATAGGCATAAATAATCATAATAGCACTGTGCCCGTGAATCCCATCTCTTGCTATCCAGCTTCAGGACTCATTCCTTCGTTGCCTAGACCCAGAATGCGAATTAATATGGGCGATTTCATCGTTCTCACTCTAAAAGTGATAGATGAACAGGCCGCTCTCGCACGAACGCTAGACCCGGTAATAGGGTACAGGACAGTGGTCATTGTATGGAAATCACAACAGCCGCACTGTCTATCCAGTGCTGGTTATACACTTCGGGTCGTTCCACAGCCGCCGCTTCTGGCTAGGCTGGAGTAGACGTATTTCTCAGCACGACGGCGACAGTCGCACTGGTGGATTAGACCTCTGTTAGAAGCTGACATTTTAGCGTCCACTGGGAAAGTTCTACTACGGCCAACTGTAATCGCAAAACTTTAAAAAATATTTTTATTTTCTCCTTATGCTCCAAATGACTATAGTGACACCAGCATCAGGGACGCATTTTGTTCGGATCTGGCCGCTCTCTTTCGATCGACATATGGTTCTGATATAGTCGTTCCGATCGGAAATGTGAATGCTTATGTCGAACGCCTTGATGGGACTAAGTCTCCTTTAGATGGCAGGTATGAGATGGCATCACACCACTCGGGTAATGGCGGGCGACTGTTACAGTTATGCGCTAAGTATGAGCTATTTCTAGCCAGCACTAGCTCTAAACACCGTAATGAGGATACCAACTAATCGTCCGGCGCATCGAACACTGTTTGCCAGTGCTGCGGCCGTCTGGTGTATGATGTTGGGTGGGCAGATGATGACGTGATGTAGAGAAATGAAATCGTTCACCAAGGAGTTGGCCACTGTACATTGGGTTTGTCTCCCGAGCTGGGGATCTCGCGTCTCACAGACTCAGTGGCCTGAGACGTTAGATGGCGGCTAATCGTGCCCAGTCGTGTGAATTCTCTCCTTGTTTGGCCCAGTTTTCTGTGAACTGAGTGCATTTAGTGACATGGGGAAGTGAAAGCCGTGAGTTGGTTGTCTTGCAAGGTGTAGACATCTCGATGTTGAATGTTTGAATTTGGGCTCAGCTTTGATTATTATAGTCAGGTCCCTTCCCATCCCCTTTACCCCCTTCTCTCTTCCTATGTAGGGTTCGCTTGTTTGTTCGTCTTTTGTGTGGAAGTTAAGCGCCAGTGTGAATCACTAATGATGAAACAGTCTACATTCACTGCATTTGATTATACATTTGATTATTTTCAAAGGGCGCTTGAGAAAGAAAAGCCAGCAAGGCCTAAATGAGGATCAGATAGACAGGACGGATCGGTCTTTGTAGTATGGAAGCCTAAGTTCTACTCATGATCCGAACAATACTGACCAATTTGAATTGGAGAGGGTCAGCGCTGATTGCATTGTTTTTCAGTGAGACTCGCCAGGTTTCATTAACTGGTTGCTTCTTCATCCAACACAGATCAAATTTACCAAAAGTATTTGTGGCAACGTCGACTGTTTGAAGTATAATAAATGGAAAACAAAGCGGTCAATGATTAAGACGAGAAACGGTCTGGGTAGAGATTTTAGAATTATCGTGAACAAAGTCAGCAAGATATAAAATGCCTGTGGGCGTACGACGGCAGAATGGGGGCAACAAATATCTGCCCTACTTCTTGCCGTTTTGGAACCAGAGACAACAGTTGGACATTCATCACAGGCTGTAATTCATTCTAATTGCATAGTAAACGATCGTAGTTGGCTTCTAATTGACAAACTAATTTCCTAACATCCGAATTCCCCGTTTGTACCAATCAGGTCCGATCATGTAACCGGTACGCAGTTACGCTGCAACTGAGTGTCGCTGGTGAACTGTGATTTTTGAGTAACATAATTGGGGTCTACTGAGGTTATGGCGACAATAGGACTGTAACGATGGGTTTACGACATTAGCTGTGTAGATTTAATGTTACACCTACGACCAAATGTCGTTCATTTTGCGGTTGAAACTTTGACATTGTTTACAGGAATCGATGACCTTGATGGAAGTGAACGTTGTCTACAACGAGTTTATTAAACACAGCTAGGCAGTCCCTGAAAAATGGCAAATCACCTCAAGAGTGGTTTTACTTTGGTTGTCCTGTTCAGCTTTCAGTGAATGTACTTTGATAACAGTCAGCAGTGTGCCTGCTGATCCATAGACCAACCATGATGCTATCACAAGTACAATGAGTCGTGGTACCGTGCTCAATACTTCGTGATGTGCGGTAACCAAATGGATTCAATGTATGGAACGCGTTGCTAAGAGCGTTCGTTCCAAGTTGACAGTGACGAACCGATTGCTTCGAAGACGTAATCACTGCTGATTATAAAGAGTGTTAATAAAAGTTAACACAACGTTAAGAGCAAGTTGTATTACTCTACGTTTTAACCACCTCGGGTGACCTTCCTTGGGAGTATTGTAATCGATTTCGATTACAACACTCCCGAGGAAGGCCACCCGCGGTGGTTGAAACGTAGAGTATTACAACTTGCTCGTAACGTTGTGTTATTCCCAATGTGTTTATCAATAACATGTTAAACACGACGCCCAAACTGTTCAACTTCATTCGTACTAAATTTGGTGCGGATATCGTAAAACGTTAACACTATCTAATATTTGTTCACAGAAGGACCGACACACAGACAGGTAAATAGTACCGTTCGCGCTGATGAATACAAGTCCACAAAAGTTGAACAACGAAATTCCGGACAGTTGACAGGGAATACAGTCGTTTTACATAGAACTTCAGGAGTCACTTTTGATTGATAAGAGAGCACAAAGAATAGAGCACAATAAAAGATATGCGGGAAGAATCTTTAAGCATATTGTAGAATCACAACATAGTAATTGGGACCCACATATGTTACCCCTTCAAGAGTGAAACTCGAGTTTAACGTTTCTCTTAGAAAGGAGATGATTGGAAGGTCTACTGGAGTACGACTTTTGCGACCAGTTGTGAGTGTTGTACAATTTACGTATAAGCTGAATTTTCCTGTTGCCCATTAGTATAAAAATAATTGGCAGAAAAATTAGAGTCGGAAGTTTACGAACTAACCGATTGATACATTTTGACATTTGCCTAGATAAAATCAAGATGGAACCCAGGGTGACACACAGCACAGGACGGTTTGTAGCCTATAGTCTGGGTGTGGAAAATTTGCTATGCTTGTTAGTGAACTTTTGACTTTATCTTTCACAAAGATAAGTCCACTAAAAAAGATACCTCTGAAGTGGATTGAAACAAAAATGCGAAACCACCTTTCGTTTAGACACTTGGTGATTACAGTTTGCAACTTGCCGTCTCAAATTCTCTTTACCACAAGCTACGACCCAGGTTTGCTTCCCAAATTTGCTTTCAACCAAAACAATCTTCTAACTTGCAGATCACACAGTCAGGAATTGATAGCCCTTGCCACCCTGAAAAGTTGTGCCATGGAATCATTAGGACTGCCCACAACACTTTTCGACTGGCCTTTTACCGAAAATCTGAAAATAGCTCACGATCACACCTATCTTCAAGGACGGACGCCGAGAAGACCCACCAAACCATCGATTACTAGCGTTGCTTTCGGTGGTCGCTAAAGTAATGGAGAGCTTATTGGATAACTCTATCCACATTAAGGTTAAAAACCTCCAACTCATCACGAAGCAGCAACATGGCTTCCTAGAGGATAGTCGTACTCCACGAATCTGGTGATTGCTCGTGATTTTTGGACAAAGGCTGCAGACGGAGGAATGACCATAGACTTGGCTTATCTTGACTTTTCCAAAAGCTTTGAGAGGGTTGATCATTCTCTCTTGTTGCGGGAACTCAGTGGTTAAAGACATTATCAGGGCCTACTCGTCTGGCTAGGAGATTATCTGTTTGCACTTAGGTTCAGCGTCAGTGTGAATGAGTAGCGGTCAGAGTGGTTTCTAGCCAGCAGCGGCGTTCCTCAAAGATTAGTCTGTTATTCATTTTGTGATTCATTTTTTTCTTCCCTGGACTATCCGGTAAAGTGAACTCGTCGATGTTGCTCTACCCCATTAAATAGGGATAAACGTTTGAAAGTTCACTCAGTGAAACTGAGTAATTGGTCAGGCAGGTTAGTTTGTAGAGAGAACTGTTTCACAGTTACTGTCTGTTCACACTGGAACACATTGCCCAGCTTTTGTGTTTACAGATGAATTGGTTGACAGGTTTGAAATGATGCTGATCAGCACGTGTGTGAGAGACAGCCGGCATTAAAAACTTCCTAACTAGCTGAGTCTCACAAATAATCGTCTGATGGAATGTTGTTTCGGTGTGTATCAATGTTCACTGTTGAGATGTTTTCAGTCAGCAGCTTCAGTGAATTCACAAGTTACTTAGTTCTGTCCACTATAGACCGTCCAACACCGTTTGTTACCCACAAACACAGCGTATGAATCTCAATTTCAGGCTACTATTATTGTCTGAACATGGTGCTCCTCATTCTGTCCACTTTTGTATCCACGGGTGTCATCAACATCAATGCCTACTCACACAGACATCGCGAAGTACCCAAATGGCTAGTCAAGGTCAGTTTCGTTTTTATCAGCCCTTACTCTGTTGTGTGCAATTTATTCGGATTGCGTTCATGTATCGTGTCACAGGAAATATACCGTCTCACTGTGTTCGTACTTGGGATTTCGTTCTACAGGTCGATGCGTAATTAAACTCAAAAGAAGTCAGATGGTTGTGAGCATTGTAGTAGGTACACCTGACACGTACCAGTCACATAGGGTACAATCAGTGATTCCCAATTGCCCATCCGGTTATCAGTCAATTCAACCCAAAATAATGTTGAATACGCCCAATAGTACGAAAAGGTGAACTACGTGAATACCAGTATTGCAGATTCAATGAAAGTAGCACTAAAAACAGATAAGTATGAGAGAACACATTCATTAGTTTTGTGGGATGGCTGGCTGCAGGGACTCTGACGACCTTCACCATAAAAGGCAAGCCATTTCGATAAAGATCAGCTACCGGGCAGGATTCACACGGAAAATTATGCAACCAACCCAAGTGGCACTTGATAAGTAGAAAGCCACTTCGTTTATATTCCCTCCGGATGGCGAAGCTCATTTTCAGAATATTTAAAAATGTTGTTGGAACAACTCATCTCGCTCACCTTTGTGTTTCTTTTTCTGTACCATTGCTAGGGCTTTTGCGGTTAGTTTCCTGGAATGATTGCCCGACAGTGTCCTGTCATTCAGTGACAGTAAACCTCAGCTGTTCTAAGCCATTCTGTCAATAAGAACCGATTCCTTCAAACCGCCTGCAAAATTTTTCACTTCGATTACCTTCCGCCTGTAAATAAACGAAGTGAACTGACAGTTTAGGTCCGAATCTCAGGTTCGGAACATCTTCGTGCACACACCGGGCCTTCCTTAATCTAGGGGTGTTTTGGGGCAGTAACCGAAAAATTAGGTAATTGTACAGTGGTTCAAGAGTTCTGGGTGGGTAAGTTTTGTGACGTGAATGCCAGAGTGATGGTTGAGTTGGAAGCCGATTGAAGTGAACTGAATAATATTGATATTTGAATACTTTACTCATTACTCATTCAGGCGTATCGTGATGCTAGCTCCTTACTCTTTGGTTTCTACGCCCAGAGTTTCCCCAGCCTAATGTTAACTCGAGTCAGAATTCGTAATGAGAAAACGGCGATCCCGCAAACAAACCTCATGTGTCGATTTACTCACCGTACACAAACGGACGTGAGACAGCCTCTAACGCAAATACACGACAGCGTCCAAAGAAAAATAATGTCAGCGGAAACTCCAGTCGATCTTTAGAATTTGAACAAGAGTCATACTGAACGGCTTTCCCAACGACGATATCTAAAACATTATTATCTGAGAGAATGTGGCCCACATGTGCGAAGATGACGCGGGTTCATTATACAGCCACGAGTAATGTTGCAGTACTCACGCAACAGCATAGTAACTTTGAGGTTAGTTTGGTTTGTAGTAAATTTACATTCATAAGTTAATGTAGAAGAGATTTTAGGATTTTGGGGACGTCGACGGTGAGACCACACTACAGACTTTTCCGCCAGCCCACTTCACAACTGAACACCAGTGTGGAGCTTCACTCCTTTTAGATGGCGTCACTAGCTCTAATCCTCGTCGTGGGTGGTATTGCAGCATCCCTGCTGTTATGACACGAAAGTGTTGACAACTGTCTCGTTGATATTACTTTAAGCTTAACAGAATAATAATGTAGAAAACTCCATCCACATTCGCTTTCAAGCAAGGAGGAAAATATGCGTTACTGTACAGTTCTAACAAGAGAAGAACTAGAGTTTTATATTATCTTTTGCAGGCGTTTGAGAAAGCGAAAACTGTGATCATTTGTTAGTGATGTTCAATTTAGGTCTGTCAACTCCATCAGCGACCATCAGTGATCACTACAAAGTTTGAGTACAACCTGATGAGGAATCATAACCCAGCATGTCGTCAGTCCACCGGTTGAAAACATGAGCGAACGAATGTCTTGAGTTCCCCAATAAAAGGCACCGTGAACTGTGATGAGGTGGATTAAGAGCTGGTCAGTTGACATTTTAACTTGTGGAAAATGTTTATAAGTCAAAAATGTGGTCGGTTCACTAGGCCCACACAGCCAATTTACACAGCTTGGAGACTTATGTGCCACCTGGCACAAAACGGAACTACTGATCTGTTAAGTTCGTGGTACTTCGGAATCTCAAATAGATGCACACACATGGTCTGGATCATTCTGTTTCGGATTAACCCACCTTGTTGACCAAAACCAGTGGATTCCTCCTCAAAACTCTAGCCTGCACTGAAACACGTACCGTTCCACTCTCGCACATGAACGGGATCCGGTACAACCCGAAGGACAGAGATCAGGAAGCTCGTGGGTACAAGTCGTTTTGTTCTACCAATCCATGCTGGTTGGCTAATTGGTAGGTTGATGTGAAACTGGAAAACCTATTTTTCAGGAGCACAAATTTGAGAACAGCAGCTGATAATTCCAAAGCTAGAAAGACAAGAGTAACTCAAGTATGGGAGCATACACCAGTGCTGTTGACATAGCATTAGAAAGATTAAAATATCTTCCAAATTTTGGAAGGAGAGCCAAACAGAATCTTCAGCAAACATTACACCAAACATAGCTGAAGAAGAGAACAGGTAGAAAGCCACCGTGGTATTTTGTTAATGTGAACAACTGATAAATATAATAGGCACAACTCATTTGCGCTTAGCGCCTTGATCGTCTCTTCGCATATGCTGCCCTTTGAATGCACTGACGGCTTAATCATCCGGTACTGCTAGGGTATTTATGGACGCATTCATTGTAACTCCACACAGTTATTTCGTCACGAATTTTGGCATGCATGCTTCATTTACTTACCGAACCCTTGAATTCCCGGGCGCGCAACTATCGTTCATTGACTCCTCGAACGTTCTTCTACTTCGCATTTCACTGGAAGTTCCGGTTCAAGACTAATTCTTGTCATAGTACGACGCGAAATGCTTACTTGGGTGCTATACTGGTATCGCAGCTTTTATTGTCTATGATTCCGCTTACATGCCTTCAATTGTCCATAGAGCCACTGCCTGGAATCTGTTCGCCAGCCACTCGACCATCGTGTCCCAGCTAACGTAGCCGACTGATTACCATTATAGATTCACTCTCGTCAGTTTTCGCTCACCGAAGTACTTTAGTCTTCTCAACCATGTCCGACCACCAGATATTCAAGTTTTACTTTAGACACTGAGGGTGAATACAACTCAGATATCGCACATTTCATTTATAAAATATCCAAGTTCCATTGTGTACAGCAGCATAGAGAGCACCATTGCGTGGCAGGAAAACCACCTCGGTTTCAAACTGAGGCTGTGGTTCTCCCAGACTCGTCTTTCAAGCAATTTGAAATGAGCGCTGGCCTGATCAACGCGAGCTTAAAACTCACCACTCAAGGAAGCCTATCACTATCAGTTGTTATCCATGTTGCAGAAGTATGTACAGCTATCCAGAGTGTCTTTGTTGATGTCGGATTCAGCTGTGGGCAGCACTTCTGCTCACACTTGTGCTCAGCACTTCTGTACACAGAAGGCTAAACTAAGGAAAATGCCTTACCTATGTTGATATCTAAGCGGAATATGGCTGTCGCAGTCGCGAAAACTGTGGACATTCCCCGCCGTTCTTTTCACCGGGTGCAAATATCATACTGTCATCTGCAAACAGTTGAATCCACACGGTAAACTAGAGGCCTAACAATACAAAATTGTATGACCATCCGTGCAGTATTTGAACGTCTGATCACTGAATCAACTACCTTGATGAAATCCACACACAGAGAACTTTCGATGGCTGTTTGGGTTCATGGCCTTCTCTTTTTTACTACAATCCGATTAACTCGGGATCCACACCAGTTCTCTGGGACATCGGTTTCCAAGATTTATACCTTAGGCCAAATGAGCAGGATTCACTGTATACTGTTTCTTGCAGAGCTTTGCAGATGTGATTCGCATGAGCTGTCTGTACCTTACCCGAAACAAAGGGCACAGTCGAAGCACCTCCTAACTCAGTCCAGAACATTTTCTTTTCCCAAAAGAAGCAAATCAGCTAAAACAGAACAAGCCGAAAACTAGGTAGCCATGGTTCAAGAGATCCCCTGACAACCCATATTCACCTGCAACCCGTGTGTTTCGCAACCATTCAACAGCCGCCTGCACGTTTGCTAAATCCGACGCCACGACAATTTTCTATGTCGGTGGCTTCCTGTGACGTTGTCATTCGCTCAATGATAGCAGATCGAACATATGGGCTCGTAAACGTTCAAATGGGATGTTTAATGTCTTCTGGCAGTGCGCTAGTGACATCGGAGACGTTGTTCATAACTTTACTAGAAGACTGAGTGATCAGACCAAAATCCGTCTTCAACGAACCAAAAAACTCCGTTTGTTGATTATGGTCACCGTGGCCTTGCACTGGGTCACTGTGCTTTCTACACCAGCCGTTCTTGACCTCGCGAAGCCGTTCAGCGAGCTGACGGCGAGTAATACGGAGTGTTCGCTTCCTGAATTTCTCGATGGGGTCTGTTGCGAGCACGGAAAACACCTTTTTCCTCTGCATCGGACTCGAGTCAACTGTGCCGTTTCCATCGAACCAGGTCGAGCGTTTTGACATATGATACGGACTACTTCGAAGAGTATTGACGCAATCTGCACATTGAAATTCGGTCTCATACTTTCAGGGTTAATGGAAGTGAAAAGACCCTCGAGGCAAACAGCGATTTTACGTCGGGTACTAGTCTCCGTCTTTAAGTTCACCTGCCTCTTGACATGTAGCTTTTGTCTCCGTTTGGATGATCTACACTAAACAGGGTCAATCAGCAACGTCAATCAGCAACCAGATCTTAACTAACCTGTGATCTATTATGCATTTAGCTGTGTGCCATACTCACACCATACCAACCTCACGAAGCTCGAGGTATCGTACGACTATGTGATCAGCCAAAAGTTGGTGACCTCTACTTCGACGAATTCAAAAATTCATACTACCTACACGCTTCTAAACTTGGGTGTTCACGATGGTCAAGTGGTGATTAGGACACAGGAGAAGCAGACGGTAATCGTTCTTTTTGATTTTTCTGACTCCGTGAGGTTCCGGGTTCCATAATCTGACTCCTGAATTCCACTCAGCTCAAGTGTTAAAGCTGCCCAGAATGAAGGATCGGTCAGATAACTATACCAAGCCGATTACAACACAGAGTTGATAATAGGGCTAGTATCATCAGTACATCATCGGCGTGACATACAGTTGTACCACAATCATTAAGAAACGCAACAGACATACCTTAGCCAAATTGTAGACGCATGAACATAATTCGGAGGCTGATCACAAACCTTTGAGACCAGGGATTGCAAGACAGACACTGAAGAGCAAGCGCCTACTTGCCGAAAGCAACTTCAGACTTCTGAAGAGATGTGAACTTTTGTTCTAGTGTACAGGATTATATGTCGGATATCACTGTCAACCGCTGGACAATTTTTGTTTCACAGAATCATCTAGGGCCCTTACTTCTTATGCGGAGGATGGTGGTGATGCAACTATAAATGTGTTTCTTTTGTATACGCATAGTGTCGTGCTGCGCAGCTAAGACACTCGGGTGCAATCAGTAGTTAGACGTGCAAACCCATGAGCCTAACTGCTTTATGTTTACATGTTCCTCTTCAGCCTTACTAACATGATGGAAACTGAAAGGACAAAACTCTTAGTCAACGTAGCAATCCGAATTAACACAACACAAATCTGGCTACCTTGCCAAGGTTCGCGACAAGCATACACCTAAGAGCACACACACAAAGTCTTCCGGAACATTGCACAATGAAGCAGTGAAAATTAAACTGACTTGAAGTGACCTTGTTTGTTACCGGCCACCTTATTAGTTCTTTAAGCTCGGATGTCTCTGGCTGAACCAGTTAGTTTGTAGAACTTGAACACTGTTTTTTCATGAAAGAATCAGACATTGGTGTTCAAGGAGTATCATGCTTAAAAAATTCCGCCGCGAATGAGACCGACCACCAGGCCACCAGATTGTAGAACACATCTGGTTAGTCAGGATTAGCACAGTCAGCCATGCGTTTGTCACTGGCAAATAGTAACTGCACACTATTTTTTCTGTGAGTCTCCTGTGCCTCAGAGGGAACAGCTGAAGTCTTCTTTGTCTACCCTTATACAATAACTATCGGAGTCCGTAAACCCAGTGAGTTGCCAGCCTCCACACCTTTTACGGCAGTCGCACGTGTTTGTGTCCCCATTTCAGGTTTCGATGTGAAGTCTTTTTCGTCGTCTGTATATATACACTGCAATTTGAGCACACTAATTACCTTGCCGACTGCACATCGCACGTGCTGCGCTTCAGTTCACTTATGTCGTCCCTTGGAAGCAAGGCCGGAGTTGTATAATAATATTTGGAAACCATACGATCAGGGCTAATGAAGCATCAGATGCAACACGCTGAACATTAGGTGAGTTACCAATGAACGGTTAAGTGAATGAGCAAGGTTCACTGTGAAGGACTAGTTTAAAAGTTATCTGTGTCGTTTTGCGTCAGATCGTTAATGAGTGTCATGGACTATTAAATGAGAACCACCCAGTAACCCTGTGACCTCAGTCAGACTAACAGTCTATAGTGGCTCGTCTTTCGCCACAGTGAAGTGAGTATAAACAGGTTACATAGTGATTGGGTAACAATCTCCCAATCTCAAGTTATTTTCGTCGGGGTGATTGTTTTATGGGGAAAAGCTTCGGCTTCCGTTAAGAAATTTGCCCGAATGCGCCTTGTTCAGTGAATCTCAGCATAGTGAGTCCAGACGAAAACAAAGTCGGTTTTTATAGAAATATTCGCTACGGGCTAATGAGAACGATGTCACTGTTCCACCAACACTGCTGGAATCGTTTGCGGTGGAGTCATCAGGACCCAATGTGATGTGGATTATCAAGAGATAGCGGGCTGTCTCTGTACACTTCACTAAATCAGTTAACTTGGTTAACTCAGCCTAGGTGGCGCTTGAACAACCAGTGGTCAAAGTGGTAAGAACTTCGTCTAATGACACCGCGGTTACTAAACTATATCTCTCCAACCGATTTTTCTAGCTAGAGGGAAAACAGGTCATTTAATTTGGCTCGACAGCCTTCTTTTTTTGGACCCGCTGTACCAGTTTGCAGCTGTTACTAATCTGTTCTCAAAGTTACTTATGCGCACCGATTTTATTGGAACTGATCCAACAGAATATAACCCAGGCAGTGTTCGCTATCGACAACTGATCGATAATGAAAAGCCAAGACTCAGCGCGCTGAACCCCGTGTATTATTATCGACCCTGGGAAATAGCGCTTACAGGGAGACACGTCAAACTAGCCAGGCACGGAGCGAGTTGTGATTTTAGCCCCGGGACCGGTGTTACAAAATGGATAGCCTGACTAAAACAATGGTAGGTGGAAAAATCAAAATCATTGGAAAAGTACAGATGAATGCGTCTAACAAAGTATTATTTATTATAGTCGCTACAAATTCTTTCCGTTCGTCCCTTCACAGCTAATTCGTATCTTCTCCATTCCATTGAGCATCACACCCCCAACGGATGATGATAATGCGGGTGAGACTCTGTCCTCCATGAAAGCACGTATACGCAAACTCCAGCATTCAACATTCCAGCAAACTGGCTATCCACAACATAACAGCATGAATCGGTTCACATGGCCTCCGCACCCATTTATAGACAATCCTTATTTGCAACAATTGTACAATCCGCCCAGTATGGTCAATCCGAATGAGCCGCGCAACTTGTGGCAAAACCGCGAAGCCTATCGTCAGTTCGAACAAATGCGCTACCTACAGTCCTTATCACTGCTCGGATATGGAGCAGATTTGAATGCAGAAACTGTGGACCAAATGAATCGTTTTATAAGTGAGCAAATGAAAAAGACCGCTGTCAAATGGAGTCAACAATCCACTCCAGATTTCATGTTCGAAGGAACAACAAAGCAGCAACAATTACCTCATTGTAACACGGACCATCAGTCGAGTGACTCAAATGGCCACGTTTGTCACGGAGTAAATCCAATTGCTCCGCAGATGCTGAGCACTCGCCGACATACTATACAAATACACACCAGTTTAAGTGAGCTGCGCACTGCTCTAGTGAACCTGATGGACAAAATCGCCAAAAAAGAAACAGTAGCCAAACGTGCCCGCGATTGGCATCTTGTGGTGATGACATTTGATCGGATGTTTTTCTGGTTTGATTTGATTGTGATCATTGGTGCAGGGCTGTACTTGTTGCTCCCTCGAGGTCAATCACACTCGGTAGATGAATTGATCAAAATGCATATGGATGAGTACGTGAAAACTGACCTACAGAAGGCAGCTCTATGTGGTTAATTTGTCTCTTCGTGTGTGACGATTGAATTGGTGGTTCAGGATTTGATCGTCAAAATTGTGACTGGTGTGACAGAAAGATTACCAAAGCAGAAGTTCTGTATTACCTAGATTGTTTCAAAGCCACTTTTCGTTTTAAAACTAGCACCTGCGTAACTAACTCACATCATTCTATACAGCTGATTCATAGTTAGCAACTGTGAAGGTTTGCTTTTTCAGTTTTTTTCTATCCACGGAGTATCAACGTTGTTTGAAGCTGTGTATATCTTGCTAATGTCAAGTCACTCCAATTTACCTACCGTTTAAAAACACAGTTTTCGTCGTCATGTTCTTCCTCGTCATCAGAGTGTATAAAAAATCGTCATTTTTTGTTTTAACTGATTGCCTGGCTTATTATAGTTTAGTATTGCAGTGACTGACATTATATAATATGATCATCCACAATGACTGCTTTGTCTATGTTATGGATTAACCATGCCGCTACCATGTGTTGTGTTGGTCGTCAAACTGATCAGTACATATTATTTTTAGGGCTGTCATTCACTTGACAGAACTACAAAACCAGTGGAGAATCTGCCGTTGTTCATTCTTCCGTTAAGTATAGAAGATATGCAAAAAGAATGTGAACTTGGTGGTCTCGAGGATTGGCAGACTGGATGTGGTACACGTGAATAACCAAAATACTGTAAGTGTTCTAATAAATAAAATCCCCCCCCCCAGAAAGTGCAGGGACTCGGGTGTAACAGGAAAAGGTGAACAGTGATGACCGACTCCACGACGACCCAGTGGACAACGTCCAATTAATACAATGGGAGAGAGAGAGAGAATAGCAGTTATTACGCATGAAAAATTGTGTGCGGACAACTTACTGTAGTTTACTTGATATTACCATGTCGTCCAGTGCGTAGCTTTCCGTTCGGTTGTATGACTTTACTCGAGTATTCCACCTGGAAGTATTAATGACCAAGAGCCTGATCAAACAGTGAACATGAAAATGTGCGGATGGCGCAAAATCTGATGGTATTGATGAGGCTAGGTATACTTGCTCTGTCTAGTACTGACAGTCTTGCTCTATGCCGGACAGTCACTACGTAAATTCTATCGGCATTATACTTCATAACATCTTTCGGAACGTGGACGAGAGATTCTAGCTCCCGATGCGGGCATCCATCTAGAACTTATATATGGTGACATGACAACTTTGGCGATGTCAAGTGCTGACAGACGTTGGCTGAAGTATGGTGGTAATTTCAACGCGGTAATCATAATGATTGACGGTCGATCGGTCATCTTCTGATGGTATCAGTCACCGCTGGTCTATCAACATGCACGTTTGACCACAGTTATGAACCTCCTTATCAGTGATGAACATACAAACTATTCGACGAGCCAGATTTCCTGAAGTACTTTCACTGCCCACCAACTCACGGGATAGTTGACCTCTCGATCGACTGATACGTAAACGTCACAACAAAAGCATTTCACTAATTTTAGTCACATCGGTCTTAAAGGTAAAAATTCCGGATAAACTTGTAGATAAAAATCAAGGCAATGCGATATTCTAACTTACAAACGGTTATCACGTAAACTGTTCATGAAAAGACCAACAGGTTTGGTGCAATTTTATGAGATTACTTTTAAAGTAGCTGCTACGTTGACTTTGACGGTCATGTGTTTTGTTGAAAACCGGTGGGCATATTACTTATCTTTACCTATTCCCTTCTTGTTGGTCATTCCTCTTGCATTTGAAGTCTTCTCGGTATATATTGTGAGCTCTCCTTGCAAAGACTGGCGTACCTACCCGGATCACGCGAGAGACGAACCTCCCATGAATGTTATTCTTGGTATTTTCCTCAATTTTGGTCTTGTTCACTCGCGGACACTTGTTCGTGCATAGTTTTCTCTGCCTCCGTTCCCCGATGCTAAGTGTTTGTTTATATATACCCTGGTTTCATTTTGCTGTTGATCGCTCTGCAATTGCGGGACTGTTGTACTTGGTCGTATTCACAGTATCCATTGAATTGAAGACTTGTATATTTAGTGGATCCACTGTGGAGGTTTGTTGAAGTCTTCCACTCAATCCACAGTACTCTTCTACGTTCAGTCGCTCGTATCGGGTGGAACTAGCGTGTAAGTAACGAAGAGGTAAGACAGCGGGTGTTTGGTAGTGAATGTCAAACGAGGTCTTTCGTGCAATCTCTACGTTTGCACAGGCTTGGATGGTTAGGTCATGTATTAAGGATGCCAGCTAGTCGTCTTCCACACGAAGCACTGTTCGCCGACACTGCGACCGACTGGTGTAGTGTGCGACGTGGACAGGTAATGACCTGGCGTAGGGAGATGAAGTCGTTCACCAAGGGGTTGGCCACTGTAGATCGACCCACAGAATCGGTGGTTGAAGACTCTAGGCGAGATGTCGGCTGATCGAGCTCAGTGGCGTGAATGTTGTCGTTGTTTAGCCGAGTTGTCTGAGAAGTGAGTGCATTTAATGACGCGGGGCAGCGACAGCCGTAAGGAAGCTGTGTTGCTGATGACGCCTTGCTCTCACTTGCAGCTCGGTTGTTTGTTTGCAAGGTGTAGGTACCTTGATGTTGAATGTTTGAATATGGACGTAGTTATTTTCAGTAGTCAGGTTCTTTCCCGTTCTTTTCCTTCTTCCTTCTCTGTTCCTATATAGGGTTTGCTCTTTCTTCATGGTTGTGTGTCAGTTAAGCATTAGTGTGAACCACTGATGTGTTGCTGTCCATGATGATGATGACAGTACTCTACTTGTACCTTAGCACCCTATCAATAAGATACTGGTCTTCACGAACTTCTTCATTTTTGGATCCGAACTAGCTGCTCAGCGGGCTAGAAATTTATAGACGTCCGCTGCACCATAGACGCGACTATTCTAGATTCAGCCTATCGAAGAACGTTGTTTAAAAACAACCAGACGTCTGGGGTTAACAATCTTGCTCTTAACTGTGCTCGTATAGCAGAATCAAACAGTTAGACAAGAAGTGCGAATTGGCGTTTGATTTCAAACATGGTGGTTTAGATGTTCAATGTAGCTAAGTGTAGTAAATACTTTCAGGATGGTGTGTCATTTTGGTGAGGTGTCACCTTGACGTATTCGACCATTCTGGTCGGACGGTAGTTAGAGTTATCACGCACATCTAGAATCAACGTAACCTGGGCCATTCCAGTCGATTACGGAATATCTTGAAATCTGTCGAGCGAAAGCTCTCAGGCAGCAGGACTGGAGCGCCAGCTGCTGCACACCTGGTGGCCGTTCATCGGAAGCAGAGCTAGTTATGCGCCAGCTGGCGGCAAAGCTTAAACTATTTTAGTCTGAGGATTTTTTGGACTACATCTTCATTCTTCTTCTCTTTTTGAGGTGACAAACTTCTTTCAGGCCATTTGGAAACTGATAAGCTATACGGTAACTAGAGCCTACAAACAGTTTTCGCTGTTCAAAGAAGAAGGATGTTAGTCTAAGTGACAAACTGGATGTACTCGAGGTAAATCCAGAGAGTGTAGTAGTGAGCTTCGCTTTGAATGTGGATACGTGGAAAACATGGTCTTGTCTGGCCCATCTGCTGAAGGCTTGCTAACCATGTTGAGTGAAGTCGATGACCGGGGTTATCTGTACTAAATGCGCTTCGCCTTTGATCACAAAATAGTGCCTCACGTCTGGACTCTCTCCCTGGCGCGCTGACTACTGCAAACAGTCCGTTTGAATGTATGCACCGCTTCGCATGCTTGGGTCAGTTTGTAACATTTCTGATGAGACACCAAGCAAACTAATAAACGCACATGTTGACTTTGCCATCTTGCGTCACGTCTGCTTTTGAAATAGCGTTTGGAAATGTGGTTTGTTGGCGACAAATGTTGTACTGATCCTGCTGCATGTGACGATCATTTCCACCAGTTAGAGCTTGTTAATGGTGCGTATCCTTACCACAGCCGGAGATGAAACTCCAGCCATGCTTCCGTGAGGCAAACGTGTTGAATAGTACTTCAAAGGCTTGGGTAGATGTCATGGTTGATGCGGCCATCGAACTGAGTTAACAGGATATTTACTGCGTCTGCTCTGAAGCCGATCGCGCAACCTGATCGCTGTTGATAAGCGAAAGTGGTTGAACCTTCGTATGTGAAAGTTTGGTCTTGCCTAACGTGAAGTCAATGGCGTAATGGTCAGCACGGTTGCCCCACGAAAGCATGGCCGGAGTTTTACTCTCGGCCATGGCAATGATGTGTACAACTGACAAGCTCTAACAAGAGTGGATCACGGATCCAGTGCTTCCTTCTGAAAGGAACCACCTGGAAGGTCTGTGGGAATGCGACAGCTGAGATCAACTGTGGTTTATGTTCCGGTTATATATATATATATATTCGACGGCGGGTAATCAGATCAGTTCAGTTCAATCCAGCTTACATGATTCGCGGTCAGTCCCGATGTTGAATACTTTTGAGTTTCAGAGATCTCGCTACGCTACAACAACTTGAGTCTACTTAGGTATTGATGAACAGCACTCGATTGACGAAGAGAAGTGTGATTGAAAATGATTGGCTAATGCGGTTTGATCGTCAGTTTTATACAGTTTCAACACCAGGGATGTTTGATACATTGGTTCTCATCGATAAAGGCCAGCGGTAGCATGCAAGATGTCTTGCGCAGTAATATTTTGTTCACATCTCACCAGTTGCTCTTGCGAAATTCATATACACTTTGCACATATTGGAGAAGCATGTTGCTGGGCGAAATTGATCTAGCAATGTCTGAGGCAGTCAATCAGGTGACGAAATCGGGAGCAGCACATTCATTAATAAGAATTAGATGCAGCACAAGAAAATTGCTGTGGGTCAAAAGGGTATTAGGAGTCCGGAAAGGAGGACGTGATTGAGAAATCCATACATATTGAGTAGAAAATGTCAGTCATGGTTAAATAATCTGTTGATAGCAAAAAGAGGTTTAAAAATGTATGTAATTTGCACTGATTAAAAAGATAACGCAATGTGAATTGTGGAATGTTAGGGGTGATCCAACAGTTGTTAAGTTGTATGAAAAAGTACTCTGGTCTAAAAATTCGGGTTTGGAAGGAATACGAAAGCGAGATGAAATCAAAGAATACTAAATGTATTCTTACCGACATAGCGAACGGTTGGTTACCAGATGTTTCTGAAAGCATAAAGTGGATTCAGCCGATGTATTGGGGCAGATTCTGCAATATTAAGGGCTAGCTTTAGTTTGGGTCTAAAGAGCACTTTGAAAGCAGCTCCTAGGTCCAGTGAATGCCCGGTCTGTAGTGGGTGCTTTGTAATAACACTGACGGCACAACCGACCCCCGAATTCAAAAGCTACCTCGGTATGTGTTCGTTAATAGGCGTGCTGAGGTGCACCCTAGTTCCACCGACGTGTCTGCTTTCACATATAATAAAGCGTGTGCACAATATTAGATTGGGCGACAAAGGGCACCACGTCCTATTTAGGTGTGATTGGAATACGAGTAATTTCATCCACGTAGACCAGTCGGGCGACGCTGTATGTGCGCTTGAGTGTTGCATCTAAACGGCGTTTTATCAAGGTCGAAGCATTATCACCTATAGAAGACAGAGTTAGATAGACAGGTTTGCGATTATAAGTAATGTGTGTAATTCGCATAGGTTGTAAAGTAGAATACTTTTGGGGTTACCACACATTACTAGATAGATTTCGCCAAGCAGCTTGCTTTTCCACTATGTATAAAGTGTATGTTAGTTTCACAAAGGTAACCGAAGGAAGTAATACTGCGCAAGATATTCTACATGCTACCACCGGCTCTTCTCAAGACAAGGCTGTTTTTGTTTCAATCCACATTCAGGCTCTCAAATTGTTTGAATCTGAAAGAAAAACAAACGAAATAAATAAGATGCGTATAGCTCGGCGGGGAAAGAAAGCAGGAGAAAAAACAGAGTAAAACACACACATTCAAGCTGTTGATACGGAAGCAGACACATACTGGCAGATTGCTAGTGTACTGCTAAAGTTGTATGGGAAAGAGAAGAAAAGTGTGAAGTACTCACCTCCGGCATTAGTATCAAAATAAAAATCATCAGGTAGGTATGCAATTTCGGTCACTATGGTGGCCGGCAACACTGTGTGATGTGGCTTATTCCAAAGGTTTCGTTCAAGGCGCACGAGCAACTGGGTGGAAACGGTTGTTCGACTCGATATCCAGATTCACTACAACATCAGAGAGAACGGTAATTCTACTGGGAACAGAGGGCTGAAAACTCATGCAAAAATAGTTCACAGAAGCTTGAGAGTAAATACGAGCCATCTTTCCCGCGTACTATTCTGCATGAAAAGTGATTGGGTTTATTTAAACGGTCAGGATAATACATTATATATGCTTCACGAATGTCTTTAAGAATCTACGTTACATTACGTCAAGCGGCTGTCCATCGTTCTCAGGATAAGAACATCATGCCTGCAGGTGGTATTCGAATTGTGTATGAGGGAACCATAACTTCTGGTTCTCATAATGCAACCGTTCCCTTAGACACATATAACCCCGGTTCGCCTTTCAAGCGGCCGCTAAACATTAGAC
Source organism: Paragonimus westermani (assembly GCA_008508345.1). Taxonomy (NCBI): domain Eukaryota; kingdom Metazoa; phylum Platyhelminthes; class Trematoda; order Plagiorchiida; family Troglotrematidae; genus Paragonimus; species Paragonimus westermani. Next base: position 57,091 of record QNGE01002958.1, read on the forward strand.
TGGGGTCTTGTAGTTTGTGCCCACTCGAATCCCAATGCCGCTGAGTTCAACCGTAGTTAGAAAGAGTGGACGAACTACAATAAACCTTGATACAAAATAACGAGTGAAGTTAAGGACCTGACTCACCAAAAATGAACAGTATTCACGAAACATTCAGTGGTACTGGGAAAGTATTCGAAGTGTCTCAAGCGCAGTTGACTTTGCGAAAAGTTGGAGCTGACATTTAACACAACAGTTGAGCGTTTGGCTGGCTGCCAACCACCAGCAGTTGAAAGAGAAACTAGCATGTGCGCGCAGCAGAGTTTTATTCAAGGGTGCTATACTCATTTTTGCCAGGTCACACAAAAACGCACAGTGCGATCTAATGCAGTAATCACGCTGGATTAGCATAATGAAGTGTAAAACAGTGAAAACACGACAAAAGTCGCATGTCTGAAGCTAAATGTTACGTAGGTCTTCCCGAGATCCAAGCTGAAATAACATACATGGTTTCATTCGGGATGGTTCATTACTGAATACCACAGAAGCTTCCTATCATGCTCCCCACTGAATGCATATTAGGATGGGATGTAGCCGGTGGGATGTGGCTTTCAACCACAAGATAGAGCTGACGACACAGTGAGGAAGGGCACCACTTCTAATCGTTGGAAGATACTTGCAGCTGCTGGTTTCCTCTCTCAGTGAGTCGAACATTCAACAGTTAGAAAGTGTGATGAAGTTGAACGCTATCGAGGATGTACAGCTTATATCTCTTGAGGGTCATTACTGCTAAACCACATTCTCTGTTGGATAATAAAATCGGCTTTTACAAGAAGTTTTGGAGCAGACATGCTAGGGTTCCTGCAGGGCGATATGCCTACTCAGTACGTGAGAAGTAACTCGCATTTTAAAATAGGCCAAATCCTCTCACTGTATAATCTAATGGTGAGCAGGTACGAGAAACAAATTACTTCCTTTAGTACGGGTGTTCCTTTTAGGAGGATTGACTGTGTAGCTATCACTTTTGAGTTCCGCGTTATACGCCAGCCGACATCTTCTATATTAATACTTAACTTTGGAGGAATTGAAATCGACAACCTGTTTCCAGACGCAGTCTCTGGATTGGAGTCATCCCCAGGTATGGTAGGTGAGGCTTGAGAGGTGGGTAAACGGAAATTTCACAATCTCACAGAAAAACACGCTTCAGTGACCAAACGCCACTCACAGGGCCAGCGCCGTTGGCGGACAGCTTAAACCGATAAAACACATAAAGGGAACTTGGCTAACTTAAAAATTACGTTCGACCATAGTTGGTTCTTACTCCATCTTCGTAAAAAGGACAGCACTGTCGAACGGAAGAGTAATAGCCTAGCCACCTACAAATTAGCACTAGCCTAAGGTGTCAAAATCAATCCGAAGCGGTACTACGCACATGTTCAAGCTGTGCCAGCGGAGCGCACAGAAGTAGGTAGCCTCAAGTTCTCTGATGTAAACCTATTCATCAGTGATCGTGAGGAAGCGGAATATTTGGCCTCGCACTCCACAGGTGTCCACCAAGAGAACAGTCAGCAAAACCTTGTCATAGATCTGCCCACTGCACTGATCGGAGAAATGCTTCACGAGGACATCACACTGCGGCAGTTGAATACCCATAAAGCCCGGAGCCAGATGGTGTTCACGCGGCAACATCCGCCCGCTAGCCGGTGTTTTATCCATTCCAGCAACTAGCCTGCCTAACCAATATATCAGAGAAGGTGTATTGATCCATGGCTGGCGTGAGGCATACGTCATAGCTCTGTACAAGGTCTGGAAAAAAGAAGCAGTTGATGACTATGGACCAGTGAGTCTCAGTCGCATTTTACGGAAGGTGTGCATGGAACTTCCACTAGAAACAAAGTTCCCGAGCACTTAACCAACAACAAGTCTTTAGATGCGAATCAACACGGATTCTTAAAGAAGAGGTCTTGTCGATCCAACCTGCTATGTTTTCTGAATGGAATAACGCAACGTTTCGATGGAGGAGAGCTCGGAGACATAGGTTATCTGGACCTCAGTAAGGTGTTTGGCTAAAATAATCACCCGTTGTTATTAGTGAAACTGTAACATTACCGAATAACATGGGCTGTTATTCGATGGAAATAGGATCTACTCTGTAACAGGGTGTTCAAAGTCACCGCCAGTGGACCCAGCTCGAAAGTATACCTTGTATTCAGTGGAGTGCCACAGGGGTTACTTTTGGGGCGGGGTTCTAATCCGTGCACTTTGGTGGCGAGAAACAGAAGAGGCTCGTTTTTTCAGCTCATGAGAGTTATCTCACGCATGCAGCCAGAATTGCTGAGTCCAATGTACAGAACTATCATTAAGCCTCACTGGAAATATTATATCCAGGCCTGAAGTCCAAGCCAACTGGAGGAAAGCGGATGCTAGATAGTGTTTAGAGGTTTGCCACTTGATTGATACTATGCATGAAACCCTTAGACTATACCATTAGGCTAAAGACGTAACCTATTCTCCATTGGACGAGTAAAGCATCGTGGCGACTTGACATAAGCTTCCAAGGTCCTAATGGGTCTCACGGATGTACCTGCCGGTGGTATTTTTGGCCGATGAAAGTGCCCCGACTGGAAGGGCACTAGACGGTGACTCCTAAGCTGAGAGCAAATAAGGGCGTCTGCGCTTCGCTCTTCTCCCACGCAGTGGTGGACGCTTGGAACAAGCTTCCCCGCACACTCACGAATTTTGAAGGATTAAAGTATGGGCTTGACAAGGTCTGGAATTGAGTGCTTCTTGATCTAATTTAGATTCGGTATGTGTTCGCGGTTGTGTATTTCAGCGATTTCAGCGATTTGTACACGGGTTCGAGGCTGGGGGCCCAATCTACCCGGATCCAGTCAGTTTGTTCGTTTCGATGTCCGGCGGTTTTCTGTTGACCTGAAAGACAGTCATTGAAAACGGGGTGTAGCACCGCTCTTGGGGGTTACAGAAAGTACGAAGAACAGAGTAAAATAACAATCTAGCAAAACAGGATAAATTATTAATTNAGAAGTGTGTGAGCATTGAATCACCGCGGAGTCTTCGACATTCGAGTGGGTACGATCCAAGAATTTCAAGTCGAGACTCGTAAGTCACATTGCTCAGGCCCGCGACCAGCTTGGTAGCCGCGCGCTGAACACGCTCAACAGCTAATATGTCTCTCTTCAGGCCGATATACACGACCTGATTCGCAAACTCGAGGAGTGGTTTAATGTGAACCCCATAAAACGATTGAAAAGCCTTCTTTTCCATGCGGGAGAAAATGTGCTTGATCATTATAAGAGCGACGTATCCTTTTTTCCGCCATCTCAAGGTGATATGTGAAGGACAAGTTGGATGACAACCAGATGCCCAGATCTGCCTTCAGATCGACTCTCATGATATCTACCGTGTAAAATGCGGTGTGAATCATGGAAGCATTGCCAGAATCTCCACCGAGTGACATGTGAGCACATTTATTGTCATTTAGTGAGAGACTCCAATCGTCCGACCAGCGCTTGATCGCGTTGAGATCAATTTGTAGCGCACTGGGATCAGTGGCACTCCAGCTTTTCCAGGTCGTCCGTATATAAGAGGACGTTGCTAGAAATACTGTTCGGAGGGTTGTTGATGCAAATGAAGAATAACCAAAGGTCTGCACTGACCCTTGTGGAACTCCCGCTGGTATGAAAGAGGGACACGAAAGGTCTGATCCGGTCTTGGCTATTAAAGTTCTATCAACAAGGATAGAGGCAATCCAGCGAAGAACCTCTCCTTGAATACCGTAGGCTCCCAGTTCGTGTTTCAGGTGGCCGTTTGGGACACGGTCAAAAGCCTTGGTCACTGTGACCAAGTGGCGGCTTGATGATCACTCTCCACCTGGTGGCTCTCATTAGTGATAACTAAGTCGAGCAGAGAGGGAATCTGACCAAAACGACGTCGTGTCAATGATGTGCTGTGTCCACGCCTTCCGACGTGTCAGCGTTGATGAGGAAGTCGAGAATCTGCTTTCACAGTCCTGGTGAGAAACTGATGCCCAGTTTACCTTGGGTGCGTTAAAATCACCCATAATAAGCAGATGTGTAAAGCGTTGTAGGCCTAGGAGGTTTTCCAGGCTTACCAGAAGGGTGTTGTCGTCGGGAACGTCTGACGAAGGAGAACGATAAATAACCCGCACTAGGAGTGAGTTTCGGCCACGCAGTGGTATTCGAAGCCACAGAGCGTCACATTTATCAGAGGACTGGAAGCCACCAATAACCGTGGGTGTCGGGAGACATTGCTGAAGAAAAATCGCAGAGCCCCCCATTCTCCCTCGGGCAGAATCAGCCCGGTAAACAGATTACCCCGCAACACTCAGTTCACTGACACTGATATCACCCGTAAGCCAGGCCTCCGTGAAGGCGAACATGTGGGGTTGGGTGTCATGCGTTAACTGTCTGATTTCCGGTACTTCCCCAAATAGATTCTGTTGGTTCGTGTATATGTGCTTGAAAGGCACTCCCTCGTTGGATTTCGCAGGGAAAGCGAAAGGATTGTGCGAGGATGAGGCTGAAGAGCGTGGTGGGGTTGGACTCAGTCTTTTCTTCGGATTTGTTTTGATGGCCCTCCTTCGAGGCTGTGGGCGCGGACTCATCACTTGTGCGTACATCATCGACCCCACAGGGCGCTCAACCAGCTGTCTTGGCGCCGCAACTTGCGACCTCTGCCATTTCGTCAATGTCCGCTACTTGTGAGGGTGTTTGGAAGTTTTCACCCATGGAACGTTTGACTTTTCTCTTGCTGAGTTAGGGTGTTTGGAGACGGTGATATGGGGCTACTGAAAGAAATATTCATCGGATTGGACGAAATGTTTGCTCCCGGAGTGGCAGGAGTCGGTCCTAGCTGGCTACCTCCGTTTCTAGGGGGCTAGAATATTCTACCTACAAGGTGAGCATTGTTCGTGATGACCAGATCGAGCAGGGAGGGTGTCTGTCCTGGACGATGCCTTGTAGGTAGATCGACATGCTGTGTCCAGGCTTTCTCATTGATCCACGTTGCCAAGGGTTTCGAGAACCCGCAGCCACAGTCCGCATGGGAAGCCGCCATAGAGTTGAGTTCGGGTGCGTTGAAGTCACCCATAATAAGAAGATGGGAGAAACGCTGGGCGGACGTGAGTTTGTCTAAGGTAGCAAGGATGGCTTCGTCGTCGGATGCACTGCACGACGGCGAGCGGCACACAACACCGGTAAGAGGCGTGTCACGTTTGCGAAGTTGGAGTTTAATCCAGAGCGTGTCGCATTTCTCTGGGAAGGTAAATTCCTTTACGACGGCTGGCACTGGGAGCTTCTGGCTTAGGAAAACGGCGCAGCCTCCCATGCGTCCACGGGAGGAGTCCGTCCGGTATAAAGAGTAACCAGGGACATGCAGTTCATTATCACTGATATCCGCGAAAAGCCAGGTCTCTGTTAATGCAAGAATGTGAGGGCTAGTGTCGTGGACCAGCTGTCTGATTGCTGGTAGTTTGTTCAGAAGGCTCAGACAGTTGGTGTACACGCACTTTAAGGCTACTTCTTCGTTTGGTTGGGTGCAAAAAGAGACAGAAGTGCACGAGGGGAAGCTTGGGAAAGTAGCCTCAGTAGTGAGGGGGGT
>QNGE01002958.1:64213-76146 GCA_008508345.1 Paragonimus westermani
TATGTATGTATGTATGTATGTATGTATGTATGTATGTATGTATGTATGTATGTATGTATGTATGCCTTGTACAGGCAAATACGTGGCTCTGCCTAAAAGTAGGCAGCTGTTTGCGTATAGTCACTTGCGTAAACTTTTACACATCACATACTAATATATATACTAATATATATACTAATATATATATACTAATATATATTTCTCAACGCATATTTGAGAAGCACGCTGGGTTATGCGCGATCACTGCAGATTTTCAGGAACCAAGTGTCTGTAGTTCATGAAACTTCGACGCACGCAACAGAGAAGGAGATGGTTTGCTCGCTTCAAAGATTTAACCGCAGAAAATGGGATGTTACATAAGTTACTTTTCACAAGGTTGTGGGGTGGGCAATTTTTTAAATAGTTCAAGGTCACCCCTGGAAGAATGCTCAAGCGCATTCTTGAAGCGTTTCGCTATTAGGGAATAAAATTGACGTCTGGGAAATGTCAAGAGAGGATGGCTTTGGCAGGGCAGTTCGGAAAACCCCAAAATTCAGCGAATGATTCGGCAGATTCGAACTCAGGATTTCGTCGATTCCCCGGAAACGTCGACAAATTGAGCATCTCGCGAGCCGATCAGCTAAGACGAAGTTCCGTGCGGTTATCCGTCGTAGAAAAATTTCATACCTCAGTGGGCAATATGGGGACCGGAGAGGAGAATGTAATTCCATATGTTGAGGATGTAATTCCACACTTGTCTATCTATTTTTAAAATGTGAAGTACGGTTCTCACCTTCTGCACTATTCACCGAGCATGGCTGAAAGAGAGAGCTTGGAATTCAGCTATCTTTTGTACGGACACATAGGAGGTAGATTGACGTGGTCCATCACACCCGGTCATAAACAGCTGACATGTTACACTATGCACACTTATGTGTACACTGGAATGCTGAACCAATCTCTGTCTCTTCCGTTTAAAAGTACTGCAGCTTCAGCTCTACTTCAAAACTGTCACACATTAGGAACCCTTTTTATTTTCTTCCCTCCTTTCTTGATAGCTCATGGCGGCCCCCAGATGTGACCGATTGGCTGTTGCGGACCGTAAGCTGAGGTAACCGATAAAAAAACTACATTCCTTGACACTCTTACTAAATTTAACATATTGTCGCCTGGTTAAAACAAGACGACCGTAAGGAAGAGGTAACAGAAAGGGACATCCGGAAGGGATAGATAGGTAGTGAAGTCAAAACTATTCAGAATTTCTTCCTCACAAACAAAAACATAAAATGATAAGACGATCCCGTGACTCCATTCCGGAAGCTACAAAACTGGTCCCACCTGATGATGCGGTGGGAGATGAGAGCTGTATAATTTTACTTCTTTCCCCACGTTGCTAGGTAATTCACATCGAACTATCTTAGTATTAGTGAGTTCACATTTTTCACTGAGTAATCGAGAGCTTCATGTGGACTGAATTATCCCTAGCAATGTCCCTCGTTCTTAGTTTATACATTTTTATCTAAAACCACAGTAATTTGTCACGCACATATGCAACTCGTTAGCCCTCCTTCCACAGTGCAGAGAGAACATCATTGCTTCTCTCCGTATTACACAATCAAAGTTTTATGGAATTGACGCACTAGCATATAAGTACATCATACACAGCTGAGGGATTACATATATATTATCGGTTGTGTGGAGATGACTATATACACATGTGTAGCCAGCTCTACATCGTCTGTAGAGACACTATTAGTTTGCCACGTAATCCAACTATTTTGCTAGCTATTTCGACTGTTGACACTATTGACATTGTTTGGTTGCGTGTCCGTATTTTCGCGTTTGTTGGACCGTCCAAAGTCACAATTACACTTACACTTTCCGGTCGCTAGCTACTGGTCTGTCGCGCTTTGCTTCTGTTCTGTGTTGCTTACAGCTTGCTTTCCCGGTCCCCTAGCAATAAACGTCCTTGTCCCATGATCAGCTTTAATGGTTTGATTATTGTGGAAAATAAGCATGATTCTGTAAAGAAACGTTCCAAGACTCTACAAATTGGTGAGCCCGATTATTAATCCATTTTTTCAGCATTTTTTTCCCGGTTAGCTGCAGCAAATTATTGAACGCGAAACCTATCAATTCCGGTAAACCATTTTGAAGTTTGGAAGTCTACTCAGTTTCATTCGTTCATATATTCATACGTAAATTTTCGTTTACTTTTAGGATGTATATATATACCTGAATTACTTCCTGCCTTATTTTGCAATGGACGTAGAACAGAAGCTGACGGTTGAAGTAGTCACATTTACTACTCCACATTTCTTTGATATGGAACCCGCTTTGTGGTTTACGTAATAAGAGGCGAAGTTCTACAATCAGCGCGTCACGCCAGATCAGGCTAAATTTAGCCAACTTTCTGCCAGGCTTCCTAAGGATGCCACGATGCGAATGCGTGACCTCCTGCTGAATTTACCCGCCGAACACAGATATGAAGACCTTAAGGAAGCCGGTATCAAACGGTTCACACCGTCTGACAGATCTCGGCTACAACAGCTCTTTAGAGGTCTGCAACTGGGGGATAAGCGACCGTCTGATCAACAGTTGCTGGGACCCCCATCAGTGGATGAGACACTCCTCAAGGATTTGTGGATGCAACGCCCTCCGGTTAACACGCAAGCTATTCTCACAGCAATCAGGTCCCCGTCCTTGTTGGACGCAGCACAACTCACTGGTGAGATTCAAGACCGATTTTGCACCGTTTCCCCTGTCTCCATCACAGCGGTGACGAATCGTACTACAAGGGGTCCTGAGATCCCAAGCTTTTCAGCTTCACAGCACTCACCTAGTCTGCCACTCGATGGTTGGCGCACGGTCTGGTTGGAGATAGCAGCCCTTCGACGGGATTTCGCCCGCCTCAGGACATGTTCCTCCTCCCGTCGACGAAGGAGTAAATACCGCGCAAATGTACTCAGACGTCGGATGAAGTGTGTTGGTTGTTAATCCCGGAAATAGTTTTCAAATCTCAGTCTACCAGTTGACCATTCTGTAGCTAGCACGTTGCGCATTTAATCAGCGAGCAGTACACGACGGAAATATAGCTCCGTGTCCACCAGGTGCGATGTCGTTTTTGTTACTTTAACGTACGTGCACCTGGATTTCGTAAAATTCACGATCCAGAACTTCCTCATTTTTATCCCGGCGTTCACCGCAACAGAGTGGTAATTGCAATAGTGATCCCGGTTTTGGATAATCCAGCGTTGGCGATCAAAACTGAGAACAGGACGGTGGTGAATGACGGGAAGCATTCGGACATCCATCGAGGAGTTATAGTAACAGTAATGGTCTATTTCCCAACGCATCAGTGTGAAACATGCTCAGAAGAGCGTGATCAATGCACACATTGTAGAGTCATATTGTAGATTGTAGAGTGAGTCACTCATGTGAATTGGGCAACAAAACGGAAGTCATATGAGAAAAGAATCTCAATTTGGAAAGAAAAATTCGAGGGACACCCTTCTGACAATACTTGGAATCCTCAAAATTTGAAAAGTGGTTGAGTAGTTACATCATTTAGCACCCCACAGAGTGACCACTGGCCTAATGATTAAGGTAGTGCAATAAGGAAGTGTTCTGAGGATGGAGAGAATGTACTGTAGAAGAATCTCACCATTTTCCAGTGTAGATATTCCCTGAAAAATGTGCAGAAAATTTCTTCGGGACGTGGGGACATGGGAAAGCACGTACGTTTGCGTCGGGGTGAATAAACCTCACGATTGAACTTTATCCTTCGCTCAAAATCCAAGGAATTTTGTGGATCTCGCAAAGTGCTCAGGTATTACGAGATTCTGAGTGTCCTTGGAGGGTGGAATGATTTCTCGTGTGAGATATACTTGTGAAATCATGAAAGAAGGGCGAAATCACGTGACAAACGGGAGAACTTGGATTGACTGTGTGAGCTATGGGGAACAACGGAACATGTGAGTTTCCCGCATAACCTTTCATATAACGTCAACAGCATTGTGTTAATTGACGAAATATATGTCGCATGCAAACAGTTGTTATCAAACAACGCCGAAGAAGATCGATTGTCAGCTTTTTGTAGTACATGATTACTGTTCGATTCAGCTGTCGATTTTCTCCGTAGGGTAGACATATAAAAGTAGAAGGATGTTCGGCGACATCGGGAGGTTGCCAGGTGGTCTATCAGAGGGCTGAGAGGGAAGATTTCAAACGCGGGGTATTTGTGTAGTCATCAGACGAACAGGTTGTGTTCCATTTTGTTACAAATAGTTCTAGCATGCTCAGCGTTCGCGCAGTAATTTACAACACACACACACATAAGCTATCAATAAGTATTGACTAAGAGTGTACCATGGATATTAGGTTGTTGCTAACTGGCGTGTGTATATTACCACCTATACGTGGTGACTGCAGACATGTTTCCTTGCTCACGGGCAAGTCTAATAGCCTAACCGTGCACAAGGTCCATCCTGAAATTAGTAGCCTTGATCAGTTGAGGGTGTGCCTGACGTAACATCACGCAACATAGAGCGTTTCCTCTCAGATGTTATTGGGTCCGTTTTCAAAGTTACCGTCCTCAGACAGGTAGGGCATGAAAATGGATATGACGTTATTCACTGTCGGAAAAGTTGCTAATCTTCATTTGAACTTATGTATATTCTTACTGGCTCCAATTGAATACGGAAGTTTGTCCCAGATGCTGGAATATTCTCACCAGGAAACAGTGTGAACGCAGAATTTCTCCGGGTTTTAAAAGCTGTCAAAATGAATTCCTTGTCCCCGATGTTATTCTCAGACCTATGTTGCAATGTATCGCGAAGCTCACGGTAAATTTAGTGCCATATACCAGATTGTCCAAGAGTGCAAGATTTAGCTCCAGTCACTGTAGCTAAACAGGACCGAGTGCAGCGTTCTCTGTAGCCCCTAGAAGATGGATAGCTCGATAAGGTGTTCGTAAATGCACGTTGAAGGATTTCCAGAGCCAGCCTACCAGACTTGCACAGGCGACCATATATGAACGTGCAGTACTCAAAATTGGGTCGTGTGCATAGTTCACAAAAGGGTAACTGGGCAGCAAGTGAAAATGAATGTTTAATGTGGGCTGTCGTCTCTCTAGTTTTGGCTACTAGGAGAAGTGTTCCGCAAAACTAAATACGTTTGAGTAGCATACAGCTAGGTCGCTCAGTGAGTTGGCAATTGGTATAATGTGACCGTCCAGCATAATAGAGCTATACGGCACGTGACCACCATGTACAGCTATGGTGGATATACTGACTGAAAATCCAAGTTTGACACCAAATCTTTAATGACACGAAGTCCCACCGTATACCTTCTAAACATAGAGTGAGATTGCCAGTAGAAAAGGTGTAAACACGTTTTATATCATCAGCAAAATAGGAAGGGTTTACCATGCTTGAAAACTTCACATGTATCTTTTATATATAAGAAAAAGAGTAACAGTCCAAAACACTTCTCTTTAGCACTTCACTAGTGATTGCTCTGAGCGTTGAGCTGTTTTACCTCATTTTCACTGTTTGTGTGTAGCCTTTTGGGTACGAGGAAAACTAGCTAAGCAATGAGTCGCGCATAACAAAGGATGCTATTGTGATCCAAAGACGTTAATGAGGCACAATATCGGAAGTCTTTTCCATCTCAAACGGTATCGTGAAACCCGCTTCTCTTGCGTCAGTATATGTTGTCACATGGTTGCGCTGGCATGTCATGCAAAAACGTTTGCTGAGAAACCGAAGCTGGGAGTGGTTTATACGGTTTTGTGATAATAAGAATATGCAATCTAGAGTAACAAGAAGTCGCATGACACTGCAGCACATTGTGTACGCCATCCGCCTTGGCAGTTCTGCGCTTACTCGAGACGCCACGACAGATTGCTGCAAGTTCCTTGACAAGCTAATCTCATCACTGTTGATTTAACTTTGTCCGATTTCCCCCGCAGCCGATATCATGCTTCCCTCTAGATCCGTATCCACAGATTATTTCCTAGTAGTCCTCAACCTGAGAAATATCGGTGTCTAACACCTTAGCCAATTTTAGTGAAGGGAGGATAAGCGCTCGAACCATACTACTCACACAACTATTATTAAGTAGTCGGGCAGGGGCGTGGGTTTTGAAATGGAAGTGGCCGAGGGGAAAATATAAGGAACGTTGGAGTGCAGCATCCCATGAAATGGTTTTTGGTACGTGAAGGAACCGTGCAATGGCGTCCGTGGCAGTTATGACATGCGTCGGAAGAAATAGAGAAAGTTTGGTTGACTACGTAGCCATCGATATGGACTTCATATTTTGCCAGGCCATCAACTTTGTGGGTGGACCCACCGACCGTTGAACGACCGTCGCACACGGCTGAACAATCCTTCTTGGCCCCGGGATAACCAATGAAGTCCCAGCAACACTGTCAGTCAGACAGTAATCCGAGCTACCATTGATTTCTGACCTAGCCTGAGCTGCTGTCTTGCTAACCGCCCCTATTACCGAATCTCCCTTCTCAGACAAAAAACTCAGAGAAAAATTGATTCAAGTACGAATTCTTATTCCCGGAGGGCAAAATCTTCGTCAGTGCCCACGTCTTCCGCAGTTGTAACAGATATCACCACGATTTCTCTCATTCACCTTTGAAGCCACCAATGCCTGAGCTAACCCCTCCACCGACCTTCGAAGGTTACTCGGTTCACTTCGTTTGCTTGCCTCCAACTCGTTGACTGCCGGGAGGAGTTTTCTATCATCATTCGTTGAGTTGCGTCAGTTAATCATTCCAGCGTTTTCGGGTGTGAGATGACAGTAACCCTGAGCTGATTCCGGACTGCCAGTGGCACTCTTTCGGAGGAATGATCTGCCAGCACGCTTTGTTCCGAGTGTTGGTTCGGGTGTGGCAGGACTCTCGACTACTTCGTCCGTAGGAGCATGGCGTAAGAAAAACGTCGCCTCCCGGCTCATGCTGGACGCCCTCGAACCGCCCCACTGCCTGCTGTCAATCACCGGGGCTGTCAAACTCGGCAATCAGCGCCCCCTTCGCGGCGATTCACTTAACCTCCGCAGGGCTGTCAAGTGCGCCCAGTCGGCCCTGACTCCGGCCGCTTCCACCACGTCCTAGAAGCCCCCTGGTAAACTCCGAACATTTCCATCCTCAAACGTCTGCAACTACGGGATGTTCGTCCTCCAATCTTGGTCACGGTTGCAATTGATGTAGGGCGAGAACTCGGTTGGCACGAGGGTTATTTGCCCAGAAAACCAATCCATGATTTATGCGTTTCAATAGGAGTACAAACAACAATACTCGTTTGTGTACGACACTAGTTTCAGAAAGTCACGGTTGCTGCGGACACCATTGCACGGTTCCTTCACGTACCAAGAACCATTTCATGCAATGCTGCACTCCAACGTTCCTTATATTTTCCCCTCGACCACTTCCATTTCAAAACCCACGCTCCTGTCCGACTGCTTAATAGTATTTGTGTGAGTAGTATAGTGCGATCACTCGCCGATCTCCTTCACTTCAACCAGGTGTGGGTTGGTCTTGATTTCACCGTATACGCTCATTTTCAGGTTAACAACCGCAACACGGTGCTGAGCCCGTGCTTGACAAAGCTTCTAATCATGTATTTTGATAAGCCGCCGAGACACAGCTCGCAGATGATTTCTGATTCTCCACAGCAGACCCATTACCACCGAGAGGCCAGTGTAGCCAACTAGATGCAAAGCAGGAACGCTACACACCGAGGTGAACGGCACAAGCCTTCGCTGTGTAACGTGCCACAGTGGCAACGCAAACCATTTTTCTCAAAGAACTAGGTGGCCTCATCCATCAGCGAAATGCTTGTGAAGTGATCCATCTTCGACCGGACGACAAACATGTTCCTCGCGGGTTGTTTGAAACCAACCTGAATGGACGATTTTGCTGTGTCGATAACGTGTGGGACGTTGAAGATGTACTTTCGATATCATCATTATATGAGTTACATATTGTAGGCCTTATCATAACCAATCCCGACTTTACGTGGACCATCAGGGAGGTGCAAAGACTGGCCAGCCACAACTCTGCCCCAATTCGACCGTATCTACAGTTCAACTTTCTACGACATAGTTGAGTTGCTTACCACCGACAAATCTGTGGCGCCTGAATGCCTAAGCGCAAAATCAATAAGTACAAGCTTGGATGCAGCAGTCTTTCTCCTAACGCAGATGACTGCACAGTCTAGCTCACCAGGTGACTGCCGGGATTCGCGCATGTGGCCTCATTGGCCTCATTGGCTCGAGACCTACATCTGCCGCTAGTATCCTATGCAGCCAAACGGGATCTAACGCCTTCTGTTTGCAGGTTCTCTGGTCACCGTTTCCAGTTCCTTATTTCACGGAAACAGTAAGACACTGTAGCTTCTTTTTCCATTCATTGTGACACTATGGTCACGCTCTTTGTCTTTATTACTGTTCGGCGCCAAGTACCAAGGTTAAACATACCGTTTTTATTGCTGATAAAAGCTGTAATTGCTTTCAGTTATTCTGTAGTATTTGATTGTCCAAAACCGCAAGCCTTAGGTGGCCACCAAAAGAGGAAACAGCCTACCCGCCATGTATCCCAAATAGGTGAAGTCCAAAAATAAAGGAATATGTTTTCGTGGTTACCAAAGCAAGACCTACAGAGTGTGCGAATCACAAGTCACGGTCGAATTCAGAAAACTTTAACACACGATACGGCTCACTGGTCCTATATTCAGCGGTGTGCGAAAAACAGAATTCAAAATAGTCCGACATGAAAAATAGCCGATTAATGATGGCCTTCATATGTTTAGTGTAGCAAGATCACCTTCGACGTCCCCAAAATCCTAAACTCCGCGAGACGCGAGAGTTGCCTTGCCAGTACCACCGCGCCGGTTCACATTACCTTATGAAGGTGAATTTACTACAAGCCATTAGCATCAAAGTTAGTGTGCCGGCATAGGTATCGCAGTTTGGCTCGTAGCTGTGTAATGAATCCGCACCATTCCTACCCTTGTACGTTACATTCACTAGGATAACAATTTTGAGCTATTACCTACAGGAACGCCGCTCAACCAGTCGAACGCTTGTTTGAATTCTGAAGGTCGACATGAATTTTCCGTCGGTGCACTCTTCTTCTCTGGCGGCTGCAGTGGTTCTTGCTCAAGGTTATCTCACTTCCAGCGCCCCAGCACACCTTAGTTGTTACGTTGATGTCTGTTGTGAACGGTGAGTAAATCAATCAATAAAGTTTGTTTGCTAACCCGTCGTTTTCTCCCTGCGACTTCCGATTCAGGGCAGCATGAGGTTGGGGGAACTCTGGGCGTACGAATTCAGAAAATAGCACTACATTTTGGTGAATCCATTCACCTGCTTCTTGTCTAACCACCATTTTTCTTATACTCAGCTTGATCTCCTGTTTAACAGGTCGCGCTCAACAAACACGTTTATTTTCCTGGATAATCTGACCGAGACCAAAGACGATGGCCTAATCTTCTTTGATTACGCAAATTCTTTCGACCATGTCCCACATGGCCCCTTTGAACACAAACCGGAATCCTGTGGTATTTATTGGGAGGTTCTTTGATGCATTGCCTTAGCTCTCCTTGACAGAACCTTCAGAAATAAAACCGGAACACACTTCTTTCACTTCATCGGAAGTTCCCAAATGGTCAGTGCTGGGTCCTCTGTTATTACTTACATACGTTAACGGACTCGGGGCAATATTTCCCGCAGCGCCGTGGATGGGTCTCGATGTAATCAAATTTACGTATGAATATATGAACGAATGAAACTGAGTAGACTTCCAAACTTCAAAATGGTTTACCGGAATTGATAGGTTTCGCGTTCAATAATTTGCTGCAGCTAACCGGGAAAAAATGCTGAAAAAATGGATTAATAATCGGGCTCACCAATTTGTAGAGTCTTGGAACGTTTCTTTACAGAATCATGCTTATTTTCCACAATAATCAAACCATTAAAGCTGATCATGGGACAAGGACGTTTATTGCTAGGGGACCGGGAAAGCAAGCTGTAAGCAACACAGAACAGAAGCAAAGCGCGACAGACCAGTAGCTAGCGACCGGAAAGTGTAAGTGTAATTGTGACTTTGGACGGTCCAACAAACGCGAAAATACGGACACGCAACCAAACAATGTCAATAGTGTCAACAGTCGAAATAGCTAGCAAAATAGTTGGATTACGTGGCAAACTAATAGTGTCTCTACAGACGATGTAGAGCTGGCTACACATGTGTATATAGTCATCTCCACACAACCGATAATATATATGTAATCCCTCAGCTGTGTATGATGTACTTATATGCTAGTGCGTCAATTCCATAAAACTTTGATTGTGTAATACGGAGAGAAGCAATGATGTTCTCTCTGCACTGTGGAAGGAGGGCTAACGAGTTGCATATGTGCGTGACAAATTACTGTGGTTTTAGATAAAAATGTATAAACTAAGAACGAGGGACATTGCTAGGGATAATTCAGTCCACATGAAGCTCTCGATTACTCAGTGAAAAATGTGAACTCACTAATACTAAGATAGTTCGATGTGAATTACCTAGCAACGTGGGGAAAGAAGTAAAATTATACAGCTCTCATCTCCCACCGCATCATCAGGTGGGACCAGTTTTGTAGCTTCCGGAATGGAGTCACGGGATCGTCTTATCATTTTATGTTTTTGTTTGTGAGGAAGAAATTCTGAATAGTTTTGACTTCACTACCTATCTATCCCTTCCGGATGTCCCTTTCTGTTACCTCTTCCTTACGGTCGTCTTGTTTTAACCAGGCGACAATATGTTAAATTTAGTAAGAGTGTCAAGGAATGTAGTTTTTTTATCGGTTACCTCAGCTTACGGTCCGCAACAGCCAATCGGTCACATCTGGGGGCCGCCATGAGCTATCAAGAAAGGAGGGAAGAAAATAAAAAGGGTTCCTAATGTGTGACAGTTTTGAAGTAGAGCTGAAGCTGCAGTACTTTTGAACGGAAGAGACAGAGATTGGTTCAGCATTCCAGTGTACACATAAGTGTGCATAGTGTAACATGTCAGCTGTTTATGACCGGGTGTGATGGACCACGTCAATCTACCTCCTATGTGTCCGTACAAAAGATAGCTGAATTCCAAGCTCTCTCTTTCAGCCATGCTCGGTGAATAGTGCAGAAGGTGAGAACCGTACTTCACATTTTAAAAATAGATAGACAAGTGTGGAATTACATCCTCAACATATGGAATTACATTCTCCTCTCCGGTCCCCATATTGCCCACTGAGGTATGAAATTTTTCTACGACGGATAACCGCACGGAACTTCGTCTTAGCTGATCGGCTCGAGAGATGCTCAATTTGTCGACGTTTCCGGGGAATCGACGAAATCCTGAGTTCGAATCTGCCGAATCATTCGCTGAATTTTGGGGTTTTCCGAACTGCCCTGCCAAAGCCATCCTCTCTTGACATTTCCCAGACGTCAATTTTATTCCCTAATAGCGAAACGCTTCAAGAATGCGCTTGAGCATTCTTCCAGGGGTGACCTTGAACTATTTAAAAAATTGCCCACCCCACAACCTTGTGAAAAGTAACTTATGTAACATCCCATTTTCTGCGGTTAAATCTTTGAAGCGAGCAAACCATCTCCTTCTCTGTTGCGTGCGTCGAAGTTTCATGAACTACAGACACTTGGTTCCTGAAAATCTGCAGTGATCGCGCATAACCCAGCGTGCTTCTCAAATATGCGTTGAGAAATATATATTAGTATATATATATTAGTATATATATTAGTATATATATTAGTATGTGATGTGTAAAAGTTTACGCAAGTGACTATACGCAAACAGCTGCCTACTTTTAGGCAGAGCCACGTATTTGCCTGTACAAGGCATACATACATACATACATACATACATACATACATACATACATACATACATACATACATACATA
>QNGE01002958.1:79362-98038 GCA_008508345.1 Paragonimus westermani
ATAAATGTGACGCTCTTTGGCTTCGACTACCACTGCGCGGCCAAGACTCACTCCTAGTGGGGGTTATTTATCGTTCTCCTTCGTCAGACGTTCCCGACGACAACACCCTTCTGGTAAGCCTGGAAAACTTCCTAGGCCTACAACGCTTTACACATCTGCTTATTATGGGTGATTTTAACGCACCCAAGATAAACTGGGCATCAGTTTCTCACCAGGACTGTGAAAGCGAATTCTCGACTTCCTCATCAACGCTGATACGTCGGAAGGCGTGGACACAGCACGTCACAGCCCCGACGCGCCACCGTTTTGGTCAGATTCTCTCTCTGCTCGACTTAGTTATCACTAATGAGAGCCACCTGGTAGACAGAGTGATCATCAAGCCGCCACTTGGTCACACTGACCAAGGCTTTTGACCGTGTTTCTCACGGCCACCTGAAACACGAACTGGGAGCCTACGGTATTCAAGGAGAGGTTCTTCGCTGGATTGCCTCTATCCTTGTTGATAGAACTTTAATAGCCAAGACCGGATCAGACCTTTCGTGTCCCTCTTTCATACCAGCGGGAGTTCCACAAGGGTCAGTGCAGACCTTTGGTTATTCTTCATTTGCATCAACAACCCTCCGAACAGTATTTCTAGCAACGTCCTCTTATATACGGACGACCTGGAAAAGCTGGAGTGCCACTGATCCCAGTGCGCTACAAATTGATCTCAACGCGATCAAGCGCTGGTCGGACGATTGGAGTCTCTCACTAAATGACAATAAATGTGCTCACATGTCACTCGGTGGAGATTCTGGCAATGCTTCCATGATTCACACCGCATTTTACACGGTAGATATCATGAGAGTCGATCTGAAGGCAGATCTGGGCATCTGGTTGTCATCCAACTTGTCCTTCACATATCACCTTGAGATGGCGGAAAAAAGGATACGTCGCTCTTATAATGATCAAGCACATTTTCTCCCGCATGGAAAAGAAGGCTTTTCAATCGTTTTATGGGGTTCACATTAAACCAAACAGCTCAACGCTCAGAGCAATCACTAGTGAAGTGCTAAAGAGAAGTGTTTTGGACTGTTACTCTTTTTCTTATATATAAAAGATACATGTGAAGTTTTCAAGCATGGTAAACCCTTCCTATTTTGCTGATGATATAAAACGTGTTTACACCTTTTCTACTGGCAATCTCACTCTATGTTTAGAAGGTATACGGTGGGACTTCGTGTCATTAAAGATTTGGTGTCAAACTTGGATTTTCAGTCAGTATATCCACCATAGCTGTACATGGTGGTCACGTGCCGTATAGCTCTATTATGCTGGACGGTCACATTATACCAATTGCCAACTCACTGAGCGACCTAGCTGTATGCTACTCAAACGTATTTAGTTTTGCGGAACACTTCTCCTAGTAGCCAAAACTAGAGAGACGACAGCCCACATTAAACATTCATTTTCACTTGCTGCCCAGTTACCCTTTTGTGAACTATGCACACGACCCAATTTTGAGTACTGCACGTTCATATATGGTCGCCTGTGCAAGTCTGGTAGGCTGGCTCTGGAAATCCTTCAACGTGCATTTACGAACACCTTATCGAGCTATCCATCTTCTAGGGGCTACAGAGAACGCTGCACTCGGTCCTGTTTAGCTACAGTGACTGGAGCTAAATCTTGCACTCTTGGACAATCTGGTATATGGCACTAAATTTACCGTGAGCTTCGCGATACATTGCAACATAGGTCTGAGAATAACATCGGGGACAAGGAATTCATTTTGACAGCTTTTAAAACCCGGAGAAATTCTGCGTTCACACTGTTTCCTGGTGAGAATATTCCAGCATCTGGGACAAACTTCCGTATTCAATTGGAGCCAGTAAGAATATACATAAGTTCAAATGAAGATTAGCAACTTTTCCGACAGTGAATAACGTCATATCCATTTTCATGCCCTACCTGTCTGAGGACGGTAACTTTGAAAACGGACCCAATAACATCTGAGAGGAAACGCTCTATGTTGCGTGATGTTACGTCAGGCACACCCTCAACTGATCAAGGCTACTAATTTCAGGATGGACCTTGTGCACGGTTAGGCTATTAGACTTGCCCGTGAGCAAGGAAACATGTCTGCAGTCACCACGTATAGGTGGTAATATACACACGCCAGTTAGCAACAACCTAATATCCATGGTACACTCTTAGTCAATACTTATTGATAGCTTATGTGTGTGTGTGTTGTAAATTACTGCGCGAACGCTGAGCATGCTAGAACTATTTGTAACAAAATGGAACACAACCTGTTCGTCTGATGACTACACAAATACCCCGCGTTTGAAATCTTCCCTCTCAGCCCTCTGATAGACCACCTGGCAACCTCCCGATGTCGCCGAACATCCTTCTACTTTTATATGTCTACCCTACGGAGAAAATCGACAGCTGAATCGAACAGTAATCATGTACTACAAAAAGCTGACAATCGATCTTCTTCGGCGTTGTTTGATAACAACTGTTTGCATGCGACATATATTTCGTCAATTAACACAATGCTGTTGACGTTATATGAAAGGTTATGCGGGAAACTCACATGTTCCGTTGTTCCTCATAGCTCATACAGTCAATCAAAGTTCTCCCGTTTGTCACGTGATTTCGCCCTTCTTTCATGATTTCACAAGTATATCTCACACGAGAAATCATTCCACCCTCTAAGGACACTCAAAATCTCGTAATACCTCAGCACTTCGCGAGATCCACAGAATTCCTTGGATTTTGAGCGAAGGATAAATTTCAATCGTGAGGTTCATTCACCCCGACGCAAACGTACGTGCTTTCCCATGTCCCCACATCCCGAAGAAATTTTCTGCACATTTTTCAGGGAATATCTACACGGAAAAATGGTGAGATTCTTCTACAGTACATTCTCTCCATCCTCAAAACACTTCCTTATTGCACTACCTTAATCATTAGGCCAGTGGTCACTCTGTGGGGTGCTAAATGATGTAACTACTCAACCACTTTTCAAATTTTGAGGATTCCAAGTATTGTCAGAAGGGTGTCCCTCGAATTTTTCTTTCCAAATTGAGATTCTTTTCTCATATGACTTCCGTTTTGTTGCCCAATTCACATGAGTGACTCACTCTACAATCTACAATATGACTCTACAATGTGTGCATTGATCACGCTCTTCTGAGCATGTTTCACACTGATGCGTTGGGAAATAGACCATTACTGTTACTATAACTCCTCGATGGATTTCGTCCTGATGAATTAACAAAACGGTTTTCAATCTCTCCACAACAGTTTTGCCAGTGTGAATGCGCGATTTATTGTGTAACAGGCAAGCTTGACGTTCCCGCTTAGGTTACCTATTCTCCTCGTAGGCCTACTTTACGCGGCTTAAGGGGACTGGGAAACGGCAGTCTTCTGGAGTGAAGGTTCCAACGATAATCCTGGATGAAGGAGATGATATCAACCAAAATGAGCCAAAGACCCAGCAAAAGATGTACACGGCTGAATCAAAAACCAGAATGATGCCGAAAACACTGCAGCAGGCTACGTTGGATAGCAGTAAGGTCGCCACAAAGACGAACCGGCTGCCATGACCTTGGCAGTTTCTGAAGTCCCAGGTTCCACCCAAATGCCCGAAAGCTCCCCATCATTCACCACCGTCCTGTTATCAATTTTGATCGCCAACACTGGATTATCCAAAACCGGGATCACTATCGCAATTACCACTCTGTTGCGGTGAACGCCGGGATAAAAATGAGGAAGTTCTGGATCGTGAATTTTACGAAATCCAGGTGCACGTACGTTAAAGTAACAAAAACGACATCGCACCTGGTGGACACGGAGCTATATTTCCGTCGTGTACTGCTCGCTGATTAAATGCGCAACGTGCTAGCTACAGAATGGTCAACTGGTAGACTGAGATTTGAAAACTATACACGAAAGATGAATGGGAACCAAAACGAACTAAGGTTAAGTAAATTTAAATTCGGCGATGACAGTCGGTTTGCCATCGATAATTACGGCAATTTTGGGAGTCCACTTCAGAGAATTCCTCGCTGCCGATATATTGACTGACCGCGGATATTTCCGTTGGGAAATCGTGGCAGCAGTGTATCATCCAGGTGTGTAATCGCAAGTGGCCTATTATGGGTGACTTAAATGCACCCAAGATAAACTGGGCATCCGTTTCTCACCAGAACTGTGAAAGTGGATTCTCGACTTCCTCATCAACGCTGATACATCGAAAGGCGTGGACACAGCAAGTCACCGCCCCGACGCGCCACCGTTTTGGTCAGATTCCCTCTTTGCTCGACTTAGTTATCACTAATGAGAGCCACCTGGTGGAGAATGATCATCAATCCACCACTTGGATACAGTAACCACTCTCCCTCAGCTTTTGATCTTATCTGTCACTGGTTACAACAACCAGCAAAAAGGTCCACAGTTCGAAACCTTAGCCAGACAGATTTTGACAGCCTGAGAACGTACCTGGGTTCACTTCTTCTTGACTTGGACTCCGTGGAGCAGAACTACCACACGTTTCAAAGCGCAATTCAGAAAGCGGACGACTTATTTACATCGCGCAAACTGTGCACTTTTACTTATCGGTCACCCCTTCCACGCAGGATACGTCTCCTTGGTGATCGTTTCCATTCATTAGCGAAGCAGATGCACGTGGGAAATTCAGAGGACCTAAGCGCGTTCCAGACTGTCCGAAGCAGGCGTAGGCGGGAAATCCGCGAACGCACCAAACTCGTACATGAGGAGATTCTTCTCAGATTCCGCAAGAACGAAGACTTCTTATTTAAGCATATGCGGCTGCCCAACGGGGGAACTTCATCTGACTTCTTAGTTGTGGCCGAGTTAATCAGGGAGTACTCGGCAATCTACAACGTCACATCCCTGAGCTGGCATCCTGTACTACCGTTGCAGAAGTTCAGGTAACCACTCGTGACCGCTGAGTTTTCTGTGCTAGATGTTGAAGACCTTTTACTCAAGGTTAATCCATACAGTGAGATGGGTCCTAACATGTTGCATCCCAGAAAACTCAAGGAAGCAGCTGTTAGTCTGGTTGAACCGCTTTATAAGCCGTTCAAGTAAGCGCTCCAGACTAGCATCTCCCTAGCGCATGGAAAGAGGCGAAGGTCACACCCATATTTAAAGTGAGTGACTGGCATTCTGCGGCAAGTTACCGGTCAATCAGCTTTACTAGCATCCCGTACAAAATTATTAAGCGCCCACTGAAGCGCGCCGTACTCAATCACTGCCTATCAAATAATCTTTTCTCTTCCACACAGCATGGCTTTTTCCTAATCGGTCATGCATAACACACACGCTTATTTTCATGGATAGTCTGGCGGATGTCAAATCTGATGGCCTCATCTCTGATGCCATCTTCTTTGATTTTGCCAAGGCTTTTGACCGTGTCCCACACGGCCACCTGAAACACAAACTGGAAGCCTACGGTATTCAAGGAGAGGTTCTTCGCTGGATTGCCTCTATCCTTGTTGATAGAACTTTAATAGCCAAGACCGGATCAGACCTTTCGTCTCCCTCTTTCATACCAGCGGGAGTTCCCCAAGGGTCCGTGCCAGACCCTTTGTTATTCTTTATTTGCATCAACAACCCTCCGAACAGTATTTCCAGCGACGTCTTCTTATATGCAGACGACCTGAAAAATCTGGAGTGCCACTGATCCCAGTGCGCTACAAATTGATCTCAACGCGATCAAGCGCTGGTCGGACGATTGGAGTCTCTCACTAAATGACAATAAATGTGCTCACATATCACTCGCTGGAGATTCTGGCAGTGTCTCCATGATTCACAGCGCATTTAACACGGCAGATATCATGAGAGTCGATCTGAGGACAGATCTGGGCATTTGGTTGTCATCTAACTTGTCCTTCACATATCACCATGAGATGGCGGCAAAAATGGATACGTCGCTCTTATGATGATCAAGCACATTTTCTCCCGCATGGAACAGAAGGCTTTTCAATCGCTTCATGGGGTTCATATTAAACCACTCATCGAGTTTGCGAATCAGGTCGTGTATATCGGCCTGAAGAGAGACATATTGGCTGTTGAGCGTGTTCAGCGCGCGGCTACCAAGCTGGTCGCGGGCCTGAGCAATGTTACATACGAGTCTCGACTTGAAATTCTTGGCTCGTACCCACTCGAATGTCGAAGACTCCGCGGTGATTCAATACTCACACACTTCTTTATAGTAGGTCTTGTAAAACAGTCCTTCACTGTAGCAAATAGTGACGGCTGGCGAGGACATAATACAAAGCTTTCCATGCTTCGTCCTCGGACCTTCCTTAGACAACAGTTCTTTTCTTACAGGATTACTAATATTAGAACAGCTTTCCTTCTGCGATCGCCAGCAGTGCTTCTAGGGATCGTTTCAAATATTTGTTCGATTCTCATTTACCTAAAATTGCATTATGCGCGTAATCTTACTTCGTTCGTGGTATTAACTGTAATCTCCAAGAGCGGTGCTACACCCTGTTTTAAATGATCGCCCTTCAGGTCAACAGACGCCTGCTGACACCGAGCAAGGAGAACCGACTAGATCCGGGAACCTTGGGCCGTTGCTTCGAACCCGTGTATCATTCGCTGTATCCCTGAGTCCAGTGTATCATAAACAAAGTCAATTTAAGCGCAATCATCTGATGCATTGTAACGTTGTCAATAAATTGGTGCAGCAGTGTTAGCAGACGCCTTTCTTATTTTCTAATTTTGTCGGGAAAATATCCAAATGTGGGAGGGGAGAGCTCTTCGGGTTGTCCAAACCACCATCTTCGTCACAGAAGTGTGTCAGGCTGCGTACACTGTGAACAAACTTCCAAGGTTCATGCGTAACACCACATTTTTGGACTGAATCTCTGAAGCGAAAGAACCATCTATTTTTCTGCTACACGCGTCAAAGTTTCGCAAACTACCATCAATTTTTTTCAGCACTCCCGTTTTGATCTCAGGTTCTACGCTACTATTTAATTATTCGTCGTATTGTATCGCCTGTTGTTGCCTGCAGTGATTTCACTTTTCCCAGCGTGCTTCTAACATATCCGCTGAAGAATATACATTACTGTTATTATTACTATAATTATTAATAAGTTCCTACCACAATGGGGAAAGGCGACCCCTGAATGAAGCACCAGCTCGTTGTGAACACTAACACTAATATGTGCACATTTTTTATATTCCTGGTAACCCGCGGGTGTGGCGGTTTGTCTTAGAAAAGGGGGTGCAAAAACATGGGAGACAATACAAGGCAGATTCACAGCCAGTTTTTGGTGAACCACCCCTTAACAACTCAGTCAAATGATCAATTTACTAAACGCATGGGAGCTGAAACGAAAGGGCTTGGTGGGCTTGCAAAAGTAACCTGAGGTGAATGGTCACAATTTCTGTACATTGACCAGGCGATCTTGCACTGACCATGATCGTGTGCTTGATCCTTCGAATAAAGAAAATTTATCAGTGTTTAACTGGTTTTCGACGATGGTTCGGACGCTATTTCTTGCCCATTCCAGTTTAAAGCGGATGTGCACTTTAATTTCAGGGTATTCATGAATAAACAACGTGTGCAAGGGATAGGTTCCAGGTCCTGGGTCCGTCTGGATTATGCTTCCTGACAAAACTCGGTAGATCAGTTGAGGGAGCGCTCATCTTCAAGAACGCCTTTTGCAAATCGGTCGATATCAAGTTTTCAGTAAGCATGTCCACATTTTCGTCCGTGCCCTTAGTCACCGTAGAGTTATACGATAGTTTTACATGCAGCTACCTGCTGCGATGAGCAGAATGGTGGGTGCCATGATTAAAACCAATCTGTACTGTGATTGCCACCAAATGAAAAATTTATACAGCTTAGGCGGTGCACCCACATATTGCCCAAACCACACGAGACGGTGATGTCGCATACTTCCGTCCACTTCTACATAGATCTCCATCGTGATAAATCTAGAATATCATTAATTGTTCATTATGTACGATACAAGTATGCCGGACGATGGACATCGGCTTAATACGGTGATAAAAAGTAGAGGGCGTTATCAATACGCAAGTATTTGCATACCTGCTTACTGTATGCTCAGCGTCGAAATGGTTCTTGTATACACAATCTTATTGTTAATCGACAGCAGTTCAGCCCATTCTGGTGTTAAGTACATATGCATTTGCCAACCTAATGAGCACGGGGGCCTGTACTTCGTGAAAACAGTATCAAATTCATGTGACCGCACAAAGGAACGTTGGACATGGAATTGCATTATTTCGTTTCTCACATTTCTAGACAAGGCATATCACAAAGTGCATCTAATGGTAAGGAAGAACTTGACCTGTCATTCGTTTGATCGCAGTAGTACAACAAATACCTGGTGTCACCAACATACGAACACCTTTCTGCTGGAATCTGAAAGATATAATGGGATGCTGTAGGCCGCAACTTAAAATGCATGCGGCCACGTTTGTAAAGCCAACTTAAATGTTCACGAAGTGTGAAAAACAGTGCGGTGAACGTCTAGCGGAGTATAAGTTGCATTACCCGCTGTATTAAGGTAGTAGTTGGATTAGCAGTAAAATTAATTCGGAGACATAAAAATGATGGGAATACCCCCTCTGGCCAAACAAATTCTCTATAATCACTATAGCGGACTTCCAATATTGAATATATATGTCAAAACGTCCGATTCTATCTCCGACTAACCCACAGGATGCTCCCGGAAGCCCCACGGAAACCGGACGTCTCTGGCAACGAAAGCCGGGTTGGATTTCGTGCAAACCGCGGAAATTCGTTGAGCGACTCCAGCGAGGCAGGAGAACCATGGTGCCCGCGTCCGATTTGCTTGACTTATTCAATGGTCTGTTGACCTGGAAGGTAATCAATGAAAACGAGGTTCACAAACGCCCCTGATTC
The DNA here is from genome assembly GCA_008508345.1 of Paragonimus westermani. Taxonomy (NCBI): domain Eukaryota; kingdom Metazoa; phylum Platyhelminthes; class Trematoda; order Plagiorchiida; family Troglotrematidae; genus Paragonimus; species Paragonimus westermani. Next base: position 88,280 of record QNGE01002958.1, read on the forward strand.
TTTCATTTGTCCACTCATTTTGCTTCTCATTGCTATTGTGAGTAGCGGCTAGCAAGAAAGATCAAAGTCGCATTGGTACCCTAAAAATTCAGTCTCTTAAGTTCGCTATCCAAATTTATAACTGGGAAGGGACGTTTTTCAACTGCTTACTGCAATTGGAATCGGTTGCCCTCAGTGGTATCTTGCCGCAGTTCTAGCAGTAAACTAAAGATTCAGTGGTTTAAGCATTCCGCAAGCACCTTGCCTTAATTTGTGTCCTCACCATCTTTTCTCCAAGATTAAGTTATCACGGGTAACTACTGCTTGACAGTCCTAAACAGCTGTCTATTAAAACTGATAGTGCATTTCAACCAGCGAAGAAAATTTTAAGTACATCCATCCCGCTCTAACTTTTCCGAAACGGTATGATCATGAACAAACTCAGAAATCATCAATCACAACTCCCGTTACTATTGTACTTCATTCATATCTAATGTTATGAGCAGGTTACTTTTCGGCGCTATAAGTTTTTGGTTATAATCACATGGGTCGAGAGCCAAGTGAATTATGGACGTGAGAATCTGTAGTATGTACGTGCTTCTGGTATCATATCCAATAGGCCAGATTCTACAATCGCACGTATGCTTGGCTGCGATCGGACTGTAGGTGCACTTGCTGCTGAAACGCAGGAATGAGGCAAATTGAGACATTCACCGTCTACTCTCTCCGAGCGGTTTCGTTGGTCTTCTTCTTCAAGGGACTACCATATCGGCGGACTCATGTTCCGACCATCACAACCAAGCGAAACATTACAATATGAACGTTGGTGGGTTCACTATGGGCCGCGCAAGTCTCTGTTCTATCAAGACTTGTGGCATTGATGTAGTGGTGCATGGTTGTGTGTTGTGAACGACTCACTCCACGGCTCCACCAACAACACAGTCGATGTCGCTAATCACCGGACCAGACGTACTACAGGTGGTCATTCTACAAGTGATACCCGAATAAAGTGTCCCCTTGTTTGGATACCTTTGGTTCTTTCGAGAAACCTTCGAACTGCACTTAGTCCTTTACATACTTAGGGGCACCCAGACAGCCTCGTGTAGTATTTACGGTTTTTGAAGGTCATGTGGCAGGTTTACAAGATGGAAGTCTACCTTCTGCCGACAGCATGGCGAATTTGTGTCTGAGCAAAAATTTAGACGGGGCACAAAGACCGTTCCGCAAACGACACCCCGAAGAAATTTTCTAACTGGAATAATAGGAGAGTTCAACTTGTCCGTTTTAAAGGATGGATGTCATGTTTGTCACCATTTTGCAATGCAAACGGCAAACTGAAGTTCTCGGTCAATTTTATGCTAACACTACAGGAGTAGTTTGAAACCGTTACGGCTGTATATCCACTTATGCAAAGAGGAAGGTGGTACAAAACGAGGTGACACATCGCCCGGACACAGTTTGGTTGCCATCTGCTTTTTCGCAGTTTTGTTCCAACGGGATGTCCGCGTGGATGCTTAATTACAATGGACCCAACCTGGGGGTTCTAAACTGAGGGAACCACACTCCATCGAGACATTCCACCACGCAGATATCATTCAGAGGCTGAGAACATTTGTGGCTCTATTTCATGCCCACTGCGCTCCTGTTTATCATTCTTGTGGAGTGTAAGAACTAATTATACGTTCTGGCACGAAAGTCCCTACGAGCTTACTCAGGAAAAGAATGGTATAGGACGAAACACTAAACCTTACCCTCCTGAAAAGTGAAAAAATGTGAACGACCGACGACAGGTACAGCTGGCGTGTGAAAATGAGGACCTCAGCACGTCTTTTGTGGCACGATCTTGCTTCCTAAAGTTATTTTCATACTGGCGCCTTCCGGTATGATATGCGTGCATACACAAAGGTGAAAACAAACACGTCGCTCTTCGAACGTGTTCCGGAGGCGATGGGTGCGGGAATATTTGTTCGCGTCACAAACTAGCTAGAAGATGGTCACAAGTCCTCTGGATTTCGCGCTTATATGAATAAATAAATAAATAATACATACTTCTCAACGCGTATGTGAGAAGCAAGCTTGGTTATGCGCGATCACTGTAGATGGTTACAAACCATACAAAAACGAATAATTAAACAGTAGCACAAACGTAAAATCTGTTGCAAGAAGGACGTAGTCAAAAAGGAAATGAATGTAGTTTATGAAACCTTAACGCACGCAACAGAAAAGGAGATAGTTCGCTCACTTTACAGATTTAGTCTCAAAAAATGGGATGTTATACTGGTTCACTGTTTATAGATATGGAGCTGGTCAGTGATCCAAGTTCATTGTGGAGCCACTAGGTCAAAGATGGTCTGATACTGCATTCGTGATTATGCATTCAGGATCTCGCATTGAGTATCATGTTCGTTAGACTAATCAATTGGTGACCGGTGGACATGTGCTGGCTACCTGATTCATCAGCAAAAGTTCACTGGGTGAATAGATCTGTGACGGGAGCATTGAGCAATTCTTTTAAAGGTTCTTGGACTCAAAACATAGACTCATAATGCATGTAAAAACTGGAACCTGGAGAACCGGTGCAGTGTCTAAAGTAAAGTAACATATAAGACGAGCCTTAAAAACTGGAGCGGAACCAGCGGTGACAACGTGAACAGGAGGGACACTACCCATCTTGCAAACCCGCAGCAAAGATCAACTACTACGGCGTGACCGGCCCCAGTGGATCAACAAATCGGCAGTGTGGTCTATTTGGGGCCACAACGAAAAAGACACCAAATGGTCGGCAAGATGACGTGAGGTGCCGCAATCGTGACGGCACCGTTTGGCCGATGTAACACTGAGGATGTAAGTATAAATGCAGCAAATCAGCTAAAACTAACAAAACTGTCTTGGTAACACGTTTTTGCATTGATCCGAGAAACATTTGGCCCTTTTCAAGAAAAAGTGGTCAAATCACACTTATATTTTTGAAGCGCAAACGGGTGAATCTGCTGTACAGCAGTTTACGCCAGCGAAGATCAAACTGACCAAACAGCCGGTAATGCATTACTGTTTCCTTTTGTATTCACACACGCTTAAGTGAACGCAGTATGATGCGACAGATTAGCTTGCCTAGGTCCTCATTGGCCAGGACCGTCGAGCCTGGTATGTTGTCAAGAAGTTACCTCGTTTATGAATAGCGGAGTACGTAGCCTCTCATTTTTTCGCTTTAGAGGCTAGCTTGATTGCAACACAGTAATTACGGGGACGGGTAATATTTGTCGTAAAAGAGGCAGACTCGTCGAAATTGTTCGTAGCGTGCCAAAAGCTGAGTTGAAAACCATAAAGTACAGCCACATGGCTTTTTTAAAAATCTCGCAGAAAATCCGGCTTTCTCACTTGTCCTATTTTATGTGCATGCTGCCAAGCTCGCCTGCTATAAGAGGTTGATTAGAACTCAGTAGTACAACCAATTGCAATCAATGCATAGTGGCCTCTCTCTCAACGACTCATTTGTTATTTTTCTTCAAGGTCACTTCGCCTACACCTTATTCAGTGCCATTTAATGCTTTCGGACTTCCAACAACCTATCACCTTGACACTGTGTTGAGTGCCACCGAGTGAGCTGGAGCCCACTTCAGGGTCCCTTCCTTCTCCTCACGGTCGCAGTCAGCCACCAGTCATTCTACCAAACATTGATTCCTTCACTTCCAAACCTTACGGAGTCTTTTAGGTCGATTTTTGCCTAAACTGCAGTCAGACTGCTTTTCAGAGAAAGCTTTCCAATTTGTTATCCGTTGAGTGTGGAGCACACGCCTACCTGCCCATTGCAAAGTATGCAAAAGGGGCGGGAATTTCATTCATAAGTATGAGAAATGAGAGCGAGAAGAATGTAATACCTTGAAAACACTCCATTAGCGTGTTCGGTGACAAGTAAACGTAGATTTTACGGGGGTCTTGTATTGCCAATTCATGAAGCAGGACTCCAAATGTCGAGGGTGGTTCTCTTGCCCTCAGTAACAGTAAGATTAGCCCAACAGAACAACGTGATTCAAACGGTTAAAAGCTTTACCAAAGTCCAGGTATACAAACGGTAGTCCAACGTCTTTATTGCCTACATTCGATCACTCGCCACTGACTTGTTGAGCGTTTGTGATCCCTCAAACCATCTGCCCGCAATGCCATCCGACATGCAACCGTACAGCTGTCAGTGGCGTGTCTGCAGTTCTACCTTTTTCAGTACTTTCGCGTGGGATCATTCAATTAACTTTTAGCCAGTCAATAAATTTTCCTTCTAGGGTATTCTATGTCACTGCTGAAGTGTACGCGGGCCCAAGCTACGGTGTTCTCTGTTCGGGCTAGAAACTAGCGAAATGGTGATGGCAGTGACGAAAGTTCTTAGCAGACTTCATATGGCACCACACAAACGCCACGGAGAGATAGTCCAGGAGATCGTCTTACACAAGTGCTGCGAACAATCAGTCGTCTTACTTATTAATGATAGAAAACTTCAGGTCAGGGTTGGCTGAGATCACGTGTCCTCAGCACGTACATCGGTCGGTGTGCTGCGTGTACCATCTGCTGGATATCAGCGATTTCATTATTCATCTCACGGGCTCAAGTTCGGAGCCCCCGTTTCAGCCTGTGTCGGTAACCACCTGTTTTCTGTTGACCTGAAAGACAGGGTGTAGCACCGCTCTTGAGGTTACAGAAAGTACTAAGAACAAAGTAAAATATTAATCCAGCGGAAAAGAGTAACTCAACCTAACAGCTTCTCAAGTAGTTGGGGATCTAATTAAACTTTGTGACGGTCCCTAGAAGGGCAACTAACAACCTCTAGTGAGAGGTCGCTCCAGTGGTTGACAACCATGTACGAGAACCGTTGCCTGAGGAAGGTCCAGGGTTGAAGTTTATGCAGCCCATTGTCGTCAACCCCTCGACATTTACCAGCTACTTGAATGAGAAATTTCTGCACGCGTCCTGTGCTAAACAAGAAATGTGTAAGAATTATACCACTGCGAAGTTTTGAAGCCCAAGTGGATTAAGAGTTGTAAGAGGAGACTCATGAGAGAGGTGCCGCAAGCCAGTGACCATTTTGGTGACCACTCGCTAAACACGTTCAATGACGAATATATCCTTCTTCAAACCAGTGTATACCACTTGATTCGCATACCCAAGCAATATTCTTATATTCACACCGTAAGGCGTTTGAAAGGCATGGATGCCTATGCCGAGGGAGGCTGTTTTTATCACCCCAAGAGTCATAAAACCCCTTTTGGCGGCCAGCTGCTGGTGTTAAAAGAATGATAAACCAGACGACAGCTAAATCCCAAGATACCTTTTAAGGTCAAATTCCGCGATATCTATTACACATTGTGCACTGTGTATAACTAAAAGATTCTCGAAGTCTCCCCCGAACGACATATGTGCACACTTGCTGTCATTTAAAATGAGACTCCAGCCATCTGACCAACACTTAATACAGTCAACGTCAATCTGGAATGCACTGAGATCATACGCGTTTCGGATTTTCAAATCGTCGACATAAAGGAGGGCGTCGCTTGAGATCAACTCGGGGAGTCACTGATGTATATCAGAAACAGCAGTGAACCAAGTACTGATCCTTGAGGAGCACTCGCGGACAGAGAAGAAAGGCTCGAGCCGGTTTTTATCCTGAAAATTCCGTTACCAAGAAAGAAAGTAATCTAGCGCAGAACCAATCCTTGAATTTCAAAAGACTCTAGTTTAGGTACAGGAAGACCGTGTGGGACGCGATCAAAAGCTTTGGCGAACTCAATTAAAACGGCGGTGGAGACATCATCTGTTTCGTTAGCACCTGCATTTTTTTATGTATAGAGCCTAGACGGAGCAAAGTTATGGATAGACGGTGAAAGATAAGTCGAAATCAATTTGAGTCACCCGCGCGGACGGTCAGGATGTCTTATTTTCAACAAAGCTCTACTAAATTGCATTTCCACTGGCTGCTTCATGTGTGCGAGTGGTTGGATGAACAGGAACTCCCGTGATACCAACAATTTGCAGACTGACCTGAACGCAGTAAGTTAATAGGTTGGAATGTTCTGATTGGTGATGGTGACTGCGCGCGCGGTACTATTGACGACAACCAAAGCAACGTTCCTCGGAGAACTATGGCAATGCACANTGGGCGTACGAATTCAAGAACTAGCATTACAATACATCTTCCAAAGACTTTTGCTTTCTGGCCTCGCATCAGTTTAGTAGTCCTAGCTGAGAGTAATTTTTATCACTTTTGTGTTCGGATCTGTGGGACCTACTTCTTGTTATGACCTCCTGTGAACGTGAATAATTAAGGTGTGTCCTAATTCTTACCTCATTAGTTTTGTTGATAGCAATAACTTAGCAGCTGACCGAAGGTGTTCTATACTTTTTGATTCCATTTCTCTTTGCATCACCCAACGTTCTGAGAATAATTCTCCCTTCCTAATTCTACTTAAGCGCACGGGTACATCATGTCAACTTCAACAATAACCGACTGGCAATGCGCAACTGTAAGTTGCAGAATTACTTTGCGCCTCGTCCCGCAGGCAGGAAGAAATCTCCATGTCACTATAATACAGTAACCATGTGTCCAAACCCAATTTAAGTCTCACCTCGTTGCCACACGCATGTGCATTGCCATAGTTCTCCGAGGAACGTTGCTTTGGTTGTCGTCAATAGTACCGCGCGCGCAGTCACCATCACCAATCAGAACATTCCAACCTATTAACTTACTGCGTTCAGGTCAGTCTGCAAATTGTTGGTATCACGGGAGTTCCTGTTCATCCAACCACTCGCACACGTGAAGCAGCCAGTGGAAATGCAATTTAGTAGAGCTTCATTGGAAATAAGACATCCTGACCGTCCGCGCGGGTGACTCAAATTGATTTCGACTTATCTTTCACCGTCTATCCATAACTTTGCTCCGTCTAGGCTCTATACATAAAAAAATGCAGGTGCTAACGAAACAGATGATGTCTCCACCGCCGTTTTAATTGAGTTCGCCAAAGCTTTTGATCGCGTCCCACACGGTCTTCCTGTACCTAAACTAGAGTCTTTTGAAATTCAAGGATTGGTTCTGCGCTAGATTACTTTCTTTCTTGGTAACGGAATTTTCAGGATAAAAACCGGCTCGAGCCTTTCTTCTCTGTCCGCGAGTGCTCCTCAAGGATCAGTACTTGGTTCACTGCTGTTTCTGATATACATCAGTGACTCCCCGAGTTGATCTCAAGCGACGCCCTCCTTTATGTCGACGATTTGAAAATCCGAAACGCGTATGATCTCAGTGCATTCCAGATTGACGTTGACTGTATTAAGTGTTGGTCAGATGGCTGGAGTCTCATTTTAAATGACAGCAAGTGTGCACATATGTCGTTCGGGGGAGACTTCGAGAATCTTTTAGTTATACACAGTGCACAATGTGTAATAGATATCGCGGAATTTGACCTTAAAAGGTATCTTGGGATTTAGCTGTCGTCTGGTTTATCATTCTTTTAACACCAGCAGCTGGCCGCCAAAAGGGGTTTTATGACTCTTGGGGTGATAAAAACAGCCTCCCTCGGCATAGGCATCCATGCCTTTCAAACGCCTTACGGTGTGAATATAAGAATATTGCTTGGGTATGCGAATCAAGTGGTATACACTGGTTTGAAGAAGGATATATTCGTCATTGAACGTGTTTAGCGAGTGGTCACCAAAATGGTCACTGGCTTGCGGCACCTCTCTCATGAGTCTCCTCTTACAACTCTTAATCCACTTGGGCTTCAAAACTTCGCAGTGGTATAATTCCTACACATTTCTTGTTTAGCACAGGACGCGTGCAGAAATTTCTCATTCCAGTAGCTGGTAAATGTCGAGGGGTTGACGACAAGAGGCTGCATAAACTTCGACCCTGGACCTTCCTCAGGCAACGGTTCTCGTACATGGTCATCAACCACTGGAGCGACCTCTCACTAGAGGTTGTTAGTTGCTCTTCTAGGGACCGTCACAAAGTTTTATTAGATTCCCAACTACTTGAGAAGCTGTTAGATTGAGTTACTCTTTTCCGCTGGATTAGTATTTTACTTTGTTCTTAGTACTTTCTGTAACCTCAAGAGCGGTGCTACACCCTGTCTTTCAGGTCAACAGAAAACCGGTGGTTACCGACACAGGCCGAAACGGGGCTCCGAACTTGAGCCAGTGAGATAAATAATGAAATCGCTGATATTCAGCAGATGGTACACGCAGCACACTGACCGATGTATGTGCTGAGGACACGTGATCTCAGCTAACCCTGACCTGAAGTTTTCTATCATTAATAAGTGAGACGACTGATTGTTTGCAGCACTTGTGTAAGACGATCTCCTGGACTATCTCTCCGTGACGTTTGTGTGGTGCCATATGAAGTCTGCTAAGAACTTTCGTCACTGCCATCACCATTTCGCTAGTTTCTAGCCCGAACAGAGAACACCGTAGCTTGGGCCCGCGTACACTTCAGCAGTGACATAGAATACCCCAGTAGAAAAATTTATTGACTGGCTAAAAGTTAATTGAATGATCCCACGCGAAAGTACTGAAAAAGGTAGAACTGCAGACACGCCACTGACGCCACTGTACGGTTGCATGTCGGATGGCATTGCGGGCAGATGGTTTGAGGGATCACGAACGCTCAACAAGTCAGTGGCAAGTGATCGAATGTAGGCAATAAGGACGTTGGACTACCGTTTGTATACCTGGACTTTGGTAAAGCTTTTAACCGTTTGAATCACGTTGTTCTGTTGGGCAAATCTTACTGTTACTGAGGGCAAGAGAACCACCCCCGACATTTGGAGTCCTGCTTCATGAATTGGCAATACAAGACCCCCGTAAAATCTACGTTTACTTGTCACCAAACACGCTCTCATTTCTCATACTTATGAATGAAATTCCCGCCCCTTTTGCATACTTTGCAATGGGCAGGTAGGCGTGTGCTCCACACTCAACGGATAACAAATTGGAAAGCTTTCTCTGAAAAGCAGTCTGACTGCAGTTTAGGCAAAAATCGACCTAAAAGACTCCGTAAGGTTTGGAAGTGAAGGAATCAATGTTTGGTAGAATGACTGGTGGCTGACTGCGACCGTGAGGAGAAGGAAGGGACCCTGAAGTGGGCTCCAGCTCACTCGGTGGCACTCAACACAGTGTCAAGGTGATAGGTTGTTGGAAGTCCGAAAGCATTAAATGGCACTGAATAAGGTGTAGGCGAAGTGACCTTGAAGAAAAATAACAAATGAGTCGTTGAGAGAGAGGCCACTATGCATTGATTGCAATTGGTTGTACTACTGAGTTCTAATCAACCTCTTATAGCAGGCGAGCTTGGCAGCATGCACATAAAATAGGACAAGTGAGAAAGCCGGATTTTCTGCGAGATTTTTAAAAAAGCCATGTGGCTGTACTTTATGGTTTTCAACTCAGCTTTTGGCACGCTACGAACAATTTCGACGAGTCTGCCTCTTTTACGACAAATATTACCCGTCCCCGTAATTACTGTGTTGCAATCAAGCTAGCCTCTAAAGCGAAAAAATGAGAGGCTACGTACTCCGCTATTCATAAACGAGGTAACTTCTTGACAACATACCAGGCTCGACGGTCCTGGCCAATGAGGACCTAGGCAAGCTAATCTGTCGCATCATACTGCGTTCACTTAAGCGTGTGTGAATACAAAAGGAAACAGTAATGCATTACCGGCTGTTTGGTCAGTTTGATCTTCGCTGGCGTAAACTGCTGTACAGCAGATTCACCCGTTTGCGCTTCAAAAATATAAGTGTG
>QNGE01002959.1:0-49187 GCA_008508345.1 Paragonimus westermani
ATTTTGGGATTTTCCGCTCTGTCTCGCCAACGCCGACCTATCATGACATTTTCCGGAGGCCAGTTTGATCCCCTAATGGCAAAGCACTCCAAAGATGCGTTTGGGCATTCGTCCCGGAGTGACCAGTAGTGAAGTGATCGCGCATAGCCCAGCGTGCTTTTCACATATGCGTTGAAAAATATATATTATTATTTGAAAATTTTCCATCCCACGACCTTGAAGAAAGTAAATCAGTGTAAAATCCCGTTTATCGAGACTAATTCTCTGTGGCGACCGAACTATTCCCTTCTCTGTTACGTGTGTCAAAGTTTTCATCATCTACATTCATTTGCCTTTTGATCACGGCCTTCTTGATGGAAGGCTACGCGTTTTGCTACTAATTACTTTTTCGTTTTTGTATGGTTGTAAATGTCTGCGGTGATCGTGCATAACCCAGCGTGATCCTCACATATGCGTTGAGAAATATATCATTATTATTATTATCATTATTATTATTAAAACAACCCTTGGTTTTTCTCAAACAACCCTAATTTACCCCTATATCAATCCTTAACTGGTGCTAGCAGGGATCTAGCTGGTGTAAAATTTTGGCAGGCTCTTCGTAGTTACCGTGAGGTTTCCTTATTCCGGCCTCTAAGTCCATTATTTTTCCAAATAAATTTGCGAATATATCGGAGATGGGAACTAAGCATAACTGGGCATTGTTCCCTCCACGAGGTGTGCTAAAATGTTCACAGTTTTACCAATGATTTTGGTCTCCTTAACAATTGTAGGAATGGAGCAGATGTTTATCATACGGTCTGAAGATTTTGCACTTTACTTTGTCATCATCATACCCTTTTTGCACAAAGATGGTAGTTTGGTGACCGGCAATTTTTGGAGATTAGTTGACTTGATGGGTATTACCGTAAGATATTCCCTTTTTTATCACCAAATGATGCTCAAAAGGTCTCAAAGCAAGTGAATATGGTAAAGTGTAGCAAACAGTATGCCAATTTGAGAGACCAAATGATAAAAACAGGTTACACACTAGCACGCGATAATAACTGGTCTTTTTCAAAACGCTCGGCTGCAGTTTAGTTAAGAACTCTATACTCGGGCTGATTACGTAACTCCGTGCGTTGACTGCGGAAAGTTTGGCATCTCAGACTTTCTAATGACCTAACCAAGCCCAGTGTATGGTTGTGGTTTGATCCGTGATACACAAAAATACTACCAAGACATCGTGACCTCGCCGCGGAATGGCTAGAACTGCGGTGTTCAGCATGGATTACTTGGGTCATACAAACGTCGAGATGCATATTTTGCTTCTCTTAATGGATTATGGCTTTTTGGAGAAAAACTGATATTCCTGCCACATTACGGTTTACTACAACTGGAGTCTGACGCCGTGGTCTCTTGAGAATGTGGAAGTTTCGATCGTTGATCCGTCTGACGTTTTGGTAACTAGAAATGCATACTGACCTCTGTAATATTTCTAACTTGTGCTCAACCTGTTCACAGGGCGCAATCCCGACCGTCAGAGTGGACACAATGGTCGGTGACTTATGAGGCCTGGCGACAAATACATGTTGAATGTCACGATACACCACTGGATAATGTTATGCTTTTATTATCCCTCATTCATATTTGTGTCAACAGCAAGTTTATCCTACGTGGTCGACAAATGCGGACTTTACTCTGATTGCATGATAAGAGCGATTGTTCTGGGAGTGCCATGTAATCTGATCACTTACAGTGACGCTCATTCCACTGCGCAGACATTTTGGGACTGGCAGAAGAATGTGAGCTGCAGACGTTTGTTCTCTGAACCGAGATAACCTCAGTCCAAGGGTACCGTTGGGAATTTGGTTTGTATTCTAAGGGGCGCGGTCAAATATACCGACCCATCCCAATTTAAAGAAATAAACGGCAGTGTAGATAATTTCTTCACACAGTGCCGAACAGTTGACCACAAAAATGGAAGCAGTCTAGCGAAACTGATCGAAAACAGTAGTATTTAGACCATCACACTCATCTTATCAACCGCACATCAATCTGATTCTTCCCATTAACCATACTTCAATTTGTTCGGGATTGTTGGAAAGGAGAATAAAACGTCGCATGGTCGAATTCATATTACCATGAAAAACCTTGTAAGCCGTCCCCATAATGGGTTCCTCAGTAAACGCTCTTGCACGACGTTCTAGCTAGAATTTTTCAATCGTGTGACAAGATCTACTGCCGCCAGAGAGACGATTATCGGTTTACTGGTAAACATCGAAAAAGCTTTCGATCGTGTGCCTCATAAGCGTCTTCTGGTCGAAATAGCATCCTTCGGTTTACGTACTCTACTGCTTAGTTGGTTTTTTCATACCTCACAGGTAGTACTCAAACAATGGGAATAGGGGGCGACAGTTCAACGCCAATACCAGTCGCCAGTGGGGTGGTGAAAAGAGTTGTTTTGGAAACGTTACTCTTTCTCATGTATATAAACGATATATGTCAAGTTATGAAGCATGGCAAACTATTCCTATTCGCTGGTGATGTCAAAATTGTTCACACTTCTCCCCTTGGCAATCTCAGCCCATGTTTAAAAAGTGTACAGAAGGATGTTATGTCATTAGAGACAGCGTCAAATTTGAATGATAAAACTTCCAGCCAATAAATCTACTATCGTTGTGCAAAGTTGTCAGGTGCAAGATGGCTCTATAAAGCTGGACGACCACAGCATATCAACCGCCAACTCGGTACGTTACTTAGGTTTACGCTAGTCGAACTCATTCAACTTTCCCGGACATATATCCTTCTTAGTCGCTAAAACTAGACGAACGATAGGTTATATTAAACACTCATTTTTCCTACCTGCTGCACGATTACACCTTTATAAACTATGCACACGACCCCCGTTTGAGGACCGCAGTTCATATATAGCCATCTGCGCAAGTATGGTAGACTAACTATGGAAAGTTTCCAACGTACATACACGAAAAGATTATCGGGTTATCCATCTTCTCTGGTCTACAGAGAACGCTGCCAGACGCTTGCACTCGATCCTCCTTGGTTACGGCGACTCAAGTTTAACCTTGCACCCATGTGTAGTCTGAGCTATGGCAATAAATTCACCGTCAGCTTCACGACTCGCGCACAACACAGGTCGAAGTATAATCTCAGAAACAAGGACTTCACCTCGACAGCTCTTGAATCCCGGAAAAACTGCGTTCAGATTTTTCCTAGTGAAATATTCCGACATTTGGAACAAACTACCGTATGCAATTAGGGTCAGTAGGAATATACATCAACTCAGGAGAAGCTTAAAACTTTCTTAACAATGACGAACGTCATGTCCATGTTCAAACCCTACCTGTCTGAGGACGACATCTCTGAAAACGGACCTCATAACATCTGAGAAGAAACCATGTGTGTGGCGTGATGTTGCGTCACGCACCTCTAGAGCTGATCAAAGCTATCAATTTCAGGGTAGATCTTGTACACAGCTTTGCTTGTAGACTTTTCCGGGAACGAGAAAAAGTGTTTATACTCAACGAGTGTACGTGTAAATATACACATGCCCGTTAGTAATATCCCAAACACCCTGGCACGCTTTTAATCCATACTCATTGTTAGCTTGTGTGTGTGTGTGTGTTGTAAATCACTATGCAAAAGCTGGGAATGCTGAAAATGGTTGGAAAGAAAGAACCTCAACCTGCTCGACTCATGACTGCACAAAAACCCTGCGTTGCGACTCTTTTATCTTGTCTCCCTGATAGACCACCTGGCAACCTTTCAGTGTTGTCGAAAATTCTTCTCATTCTATATACCGGCCGTATAGAGGAAATCGACATCTAATTTCGGCAGTAATCATACACTGGGAGAAGCTGATAACCGATCCGTTTTTGCGTTGTTTGATAACAGCTGTTCGCATTTGGTATATGTTTCATCAATTAACACAATGCTATTAATGTTATATAAGAGGTTATGCCAGAATATCACATGTTCCATTGTTTGTCATAGCCCACATAGTCAATTTTACTTTCTTCCACTTATCGCGTGGTTTGGTTTTACATTCTTGATTTCACTGATGTATTTCTTGGCCATTCAGAATCCCGTAGTGGTTGAATATCTTGCGAGATCCGCAGAATTCTTGAGAATTTGAGCGGAAAATGAAGTGCAGTTGGGAGGTCCTCCCGTCCCCCACAAAACCATGTAATTCCCAATCTCCCAACTTCCTGACAAACTTTTCCACACATTTTTCCGGGACTATCTACACGGAATGATGGTGAAATTTGTCGACAGTACATTCTCTCTATTCTCCAAACCTCCCTGTCTTTACACAACCTTGGCTATTAGGCCAGTGATCACGTTGTGGAGTGCCAAGTGATGTACGTATTAAACTATTTTATCGTCTCAGAAGCATGTATCTCAAATTTTTGCGCATAAAGTGGAATTTTTCTCTCGAATGATGTCTGTTTCGTTACTTCATCCACATAGCCGACTCATTGTACATTTTACAGTTGTTGTGTTCAACTGTGTGGACGGCTTTGAAATGCGTATATTGATCGCGTTGTCCTAAACCTGTTTCTCACAGATGTGTGAAAAAAATGCTATCATTATTATTTACTAATGAGCTACTTCCAGTAGTACTCATGATACTCCAGCGTATCTCACTGATTTATATTTGAAACTTGCGCATCGCTAGGTATAACAATTTTAGTACTCAGTGATAAATAAATTGATTTTAGCGGTGTCTTCATTTGGACACCAGACAAACGGAGTTCCTTGTGAAGCAAATCGCACTTTTGTTTTTCCTGTGCACGGACGTGTTGCGTTGACTCATGAACCGGATGACATTTCATTGGTCAGCCAGCAGACGACTATTTGGCCACCATAGTCAACCCCGCTCCGGTACAAACCTGGGGAACGAGTAAGCAACATTTGCACCACTGGACGACTGCTCGTCTTCAAAAGTGCGCCATGCAGGCCTCCTGACTGGTCAGTAGTTTGATCGTGGAGGTTTTTGGTTCATAGTCTTTTCAACTCTCTCGAGCCAGTTGAGATGGATGCTCGTAGCCTACTGTGTGGTGCGGTATTCTATAACTCCAATAAAGACAACGAATAGCCGAGCACAAAGAAAACCATTAGCTTTCTCTTAAAACATCGCGATCACTGACGTCTAAAGTAAGCTGTTGATCCAGTTCACGCAATTTTATTGCATTCTACGTTCCAATAAAGCTCGTGTAATAGTCATAAACGTCGGAATCAAACAACCACGCTTTTGGTCACATCCTCAATTCAGCCATGGTCACAGAATACCCATGTGATGTATTGTTAGTGTCCAGCCTTCCATGCTGTGCCAAAAGGGCGACCTGTTTTTACTTGATGTCATGTGCTATGAAAATCAGTTGACTTCCTGCTGACGTCCGTTGGCCAAAATTTAGAAAGCCCTTGTATATTTGCGAGTGAAATGATCGTTGAATGTTCACAGTGCACCTGAGGTGACCACAGTGCGGAATTGTAGAGGTACACGAAATTGTAGAAGTGTATTTTGAATAAGCGCTCACAGCATTTGCTTGGTTTGATTCATGGAGATATATTCTGTTTTATGTGCTAATTTTCGCTTCCGTAGGGCACAATTTACATGGGTCACTGACATACACAAATCCCTCCTAAAGCTGATACTGAGTATGATCTTAAAACCAATTCATTACTCAACAGTGATGGTAAAACAATCCGATTAAGCATTAGACGGTCAGAATCCAGACCAGCCGCTATCGTTCTGGATATTGAAGGCGAAATTTTTTTACGCTTCATTGGAGCCCTTTTTCAATCACGAATATAGGAATAAAAGTACGTTAAATGTTGAACACTGACAAATTTAACTGCAGTGAAACCTACCCCTCCTTATGTTGTACACAAGTAATGACGTTGCTAATAATGAAAACATAATCAATTAATTAGTAATCAATAATAATAAGACTATTCGGAACGAAAATTCCGTTTACAGAATGTTTGTCAGAACTGCAAAGCTGCTAGACAATATTGATTTTTCTTTTCTGCACAGTGTGTAACGGTTGCTTACACGTGTTCATACGTATGCTGATTTGAGTGTTTATTTAACACGGTGCAACTTTTCGCATTTAAACGAGAACTAGCCGAATCTTGTGTCGACTCTTCTGACTTCTATGGATCTTTCAGCTTGGTCTTCCAACCGTGATTCCCTCAACAATTTCCTCGAAATTGGGCTCACATACTATTGCTGTTGTTGTTTTCTCATTTGAAGAGATCGTGCAGTGTGCTTGTGGGCATCAGGCGTTGTGCATAAAGTCACCAACGTGCTGATCTCTTAATTTTCACCAAAGGAAATGCCTCGCATACAGGCTGTCAATATTTCTAGCAGTATTTTGTATAGAGAACTCTATCATGAGATGTGTTTGTAATGAAACACTAGAACGTACAAAGTTCGTCCCACATGAAAATACAACTATGATAAACAAAAACCTTGCACTTATGTTTTGCCTACATGGTTTTTACACAGTCATCAGTCGACAAGCTAGCTTTGAATTTTGCATGAAAATTGTCCATTTTTCTTGACAGGTAACTGAAACCTATGCCAATGAATATGCGATCTGATACGAAGGGTGCCATCTGAAGTTGATCTGTCGTGAGCTCACCGTTATCATCACGACCCCATCCTAGGTAGTAGAACACGTTAAAAAATCTTGTAAAAATACCACTGTCTGCAAGTACCTGTGCGAGTATAATCAGTTTAATTACTCTCACCCTACTACACAGATTGCACTCGCTGCTTATCGTTATCGCCTCGATACTCTTCGAGGTGATGTACATGGTCCAGAAAAAATAGGTTAAATGTTTAGCATGAGAGAAAATTGTTGCAGATAACGGAATAAATTCTTTTATAGGTAACGACAAACAGCTGGGATTTAATGACCGTTTTTAATAGATTGAATAACAGTTTTCCCGGCTTGGAACTTTAACCAACTGATATATCAAAACCACGGAATTTGTGTACAACATTTGTTGTACAGCCGTCAACTAATTAAATTTTCGATCCCCGATTTAATTCCGTGCTTCTTCATCCATGCATCACAAAACAGCTGCATCTGTAAGTTTTTACATTTGGGTATTGCGAATTAATTAGAATCATATTGCCAATTTTACGGACCGATTAGTTCTAATTAACGATGTTGGATGCTGATAGTGGGCCTTGTGCACTGTATATGGGCTCACCGTCTTCATTTTCTCCTTCTCCCAGGAAACAAGTTGCGTGATGGAATGGCAACACTTTTCATATGCATCTACTGCTTGATAACCACCACATACTTCATCTGTCTTCGTTTATGTGTATGCCATGAAAACTTTGAGTAATCAGTAATGGGAAGTATTTCACACCTAATTCTTGTGTGGAACGTGTTGGTTCTTCAGTTGTTGGTTCTTTAATGCTCATGGTTTGATTGTTTGCATATGTTTGTCAGTCTTGCCCGAACTTAGTCCACAAAACTGATTTTAGCGTAACAACAACATACTTCGTTAGTATGGTTCTGGTAAACCGAGAGTGCAACATGCATTCACTGTGTTCTTCGAACACAGTTCTAAACGGCCATTTACGGGAAGTCCGAAACAAACCCACTGTAAACACGATGAAGCCTAAAAACGATGAAACTTGGAGTAAAAACCTGCTTTATCGACAACCTTATCACGTCGACTGCTTTGAGCATAAGCTATCAAATTAAACTACAAGGCCGTGGCAAGGATATGCACAACTGACGAGCTCTAATGAGAGCGAAACTCGAGTCTAGTGCTTCTTTTCGAAAGAGGCTGGCTGGAAAGTCTATCTGAATGCGAAGGCTGCGATCAAATGTGAGTGATGGTCAATTTGAAAACTACAAGGCTTGTAAACAAAGATTTAGGAAGCAAACAATACACGTGAATAATATCACGTCAGCCCAGTCCTGGAGAGGAGCCACAAAAGTATCAGTACACATGATTACGACAAGTTACCCTGGTTGTACAACAAAGACACCAGAACTGGTATGCTCTGCGTTTTGAATGTAATGTTAATTGAATCAAAAAGGAACTTTTGTTTTCGAAATGAAACCTGCTATTTACAGCGTAGAATGGTTGCATATTTTGATTTTTTTAAAAGATAACTCTTCGTAGTAGTCGTACTAGGACAACCGAATGCAAACATAATTTTCAATGTTGAACACAAGGTTGCAAGGTAACCAGTGTGCCAGCCTTGTAGTAGATGGTGCACCCAACTGATAATCGTGAAAGCATATGAGTAGTGGCACAGAAGTGAGTTTTGTACAAGGCAGAATTTTTCAATTATCAATAGTATAGAAGCAAAATCATAAACATGCGAATATAACTGATCATGATTCTTCTTGTCATCCCCTTGAAAAATAAATATTTAAAGGGTTATCGGAAACATTTTTTGAGGGTGTTTACTACAGAAGCTTTGCGACACTTATCAATGCGTGCTCAACAGATGCTTAGGTTGCATGTAAATCACTGAGGTGACTGGAGACAAACAACCACGTGGTTGTTGGCGCAATGCTAATGAAGTAAATTCTCGAGATTTCATATGATCGGAAGATTTCACGACCAGTACACAACGCATCAAACGTTCTGGACCATCTATGTTCAGTAACCATCGTTCGCTGTGTGATGACGACAACAAACAACACATGGCTACGGCTTTTTGCACGTTGGGCATTACTCTAAAATGTACTGATGGCAACGGGTAGGACAGATATACGTAAATCTCTCTATAGACGAATTCAGAAGTAGGAAGATATGTTTCTCTGAAAGAACTGTGAGTAACCGACTTTTCTGAGAAATTATGTGATAGGAAAGTTTTGTTACCTGAAGCAAACTTAAAAAGTTGTGACCACTGCAATGTTCATTTCACTGCATCTTATCAAGCAGACACTGCAGGGTTGAGGTGTACACATTACAAATTCAAAAGTGGTTAGTGAAAATATATACAACGTCACACACATACAGCTTGCAAACACACGAGGCAGGTTCAGATTGACGACCATGGCTCCCTGTGACCATAAGCAGCGCTCTTCCGGGGATCTGCCCCCTATTTCGCGACTGGTAGGTTTTGGGTTTCCATCAAGTTGTCCACGGTAGATGTTAGAAATGTACTGATCATTCAGTTGACAGTGTGCCCACGTAACTCCAACTGATGGTGTAGATAACATAGCGTTAACAGTTTCCGTGGGAAAGCGGGAGAATGCATCAGCATTCGCGTGACGGCTGCCCGGGCGATAGATACAGTCAAAGTAGCAAACCTGCAAATATTCCAACCAACGTGCTACTTGACCCTCCAGCTCTCCAAAGTTGCGAAGCCAGTGCAGTCCATTCGAACTTTGAAGGGTTTCCCGAGTAAGTAAGGGCGGAAGTGTTTAAGGACATACACTAAAGCTAACATTTCATGACGCGTAGTGCAATAACGCCTTTCTCGCTTATCGAGCCAACGACTTGCATAGGCAATCACGACTTCCTCATTGGCCGACTTCTGGGACAGAACAGCACCGACAGCTGGGTCACTGACGTCAGTGTCTAGTAGGAAAGAACCGGCTGATGACGAGAAATCGGGGAATTTGAGAATGGAAGCGGAGCTAAGCTTATCTTTATAAGAGTGTTGAACGCTGTGTGACATTCAGCAGACCATACGAATTTCTTGTCATTCTCCACAAGTTGATGTAACGGGGATGCTATCTCCGCAAAATATGGAACAAATTTCCGATAATACGAAACCAGTCCCATAAAACTGCGTACTTCGCTTACTGATCGTGGTAATGGCCAGTCAACAACTTGTTTGACTTTTGTGCTATTGGTTTTTACTACTGCGTGTGTGATTAGATGGTCTAAGAATGATACATCTTGCTTTAAGAGCACGCATTTTGTAAGCTTCAGGTTCAGGCCTGCCATTCGGAGACGTTCGAATACATTCTTCAGTCTGCAAGTGTGCTTGTCTATTGTGGGAGCGTGAACAATAATGTCGTCACCTGTAAATAGCAAGTCTCAGGGAATTGGACGACTTGCCATTTGTTGATTACGTGAGCGTTTTTGAAAGCAAGGGGAACCATGACCTCGTGTTCAGAGATCTCCTAGTAGTGTACGATCGCAAATGCTGTTTGTGTTGCAATGGTTCTCCAACACTAGTTGTTACCTGTTTCTTCTCGTAAAAAACACGAGCTAAGGTATGGCGAGCTACCAGATTATATGATAAACGTGTGTCAGATTTCACCTGTTTTCACTAATCTCCTCCTATTTCAGAGAAGACATTGGAATCATTATTATTTATATAATACACGAAATACATAACACAAAAGAATGGTATTCATATGTAGGAAAAATCGTTGTACGGATAAACTCGTCTTTTGCTTAGCTGAACTCAAACTGTTTTGATTATTCACACGCGCTGCGTTCAAATCTGCGCCCTGCTCGACGTTCCCGTTGTCTTGTTAGGTGTGCCAAAATCGCCATTAGGTCTGAACAGCATCACGATCACGCTGAGGTAAGAGGCAATGATGGTTTTCCTGGGAGTTATCCGGTTGATCCACCATTTATCGAACTGTGTAACGCTCACTCGACCAATTTAACCGTAATGTACAAGAGTCCTTGAAGAATGCAGGCGTTTGTCAACGTTCTGCATCATCTATGGCGTCCGTGACGAAACGGACATCACAACCGCTTTGTGAAGACGAGTTAAATTTTTATAAAGCAAACGACTAACTTCAGGTGTACTAGACAGCTTAACAGAAACTGGTGTGTAGTATGCGGAAGCTGATCTTCGTTGGGCTAGCGTTATCGACCGCCTTCGAGACTAGGCAATTTCCAGCAACACTCTGAAAGTGCAGTTGACACGAGTTTCGTGTATATCTTGTAGGCCTGGAGCCTATACAACCCCGCAACTGATGTCTCTTCATGGTGCTCAAAGTATGTGTGTTTGATGTGAATTCAGTTTGGTGCAAGCACGCACTGGAGGACCTGCTGCGAACGTTCCGGTGAAAATGGGGCTACGCGCAAAAATCAAACAATCGGCTGTCGGCCTGACATCAAGTTGATCATACTCATTTGATCACACTTTCAACTCGAGTTACCGCCCTCAGGT
This sequence comes from Paragonimus westermani, assembly GCA_008508345.1. Classification (NCBI taxonomy): domain Eukaryota; kingdom Metazoa; phylum Platyhelminthes; class Trematoda; order Plagiorchiida; family Troglotrematidae; genus Paragonimus; species Paragonimus westermani. The sequence goes on from QNGE01002959.1 coordinate 11,129, forward strand.
TCCCATCATCTCATCCAGTCCGCGTGCTGACTCTCAGTCTTACAGTGTTGATCCAAATAATGTTTCATCCGTCAATAATCGTGACAAATCAGCCAAGTGCACATAAGCCGACTGCCCAAGACCTAAGAAACTGGTGAAACCACAAGCGGACTGCTTTTTAATTATGGAACGGGAGAGTCAGGAGTAAACACGGTGCACCTACCTAGTGGACACTGTAAACTGTGCAAGGTAGAGAGTCGTCAGAAAACTGTGAATGATGCTTTGCAAGTCGCGCGTAATTGTGCGCGATTTATTGAGTTCATACAACTCGCATAAGCGTGGCACATTTGTGCAAGTTCATCAGAGAGAGAGAGAGTTGAACGACACTTCTGGACTACTTGGTGTGAGCTGTTGCTATCTAAGATGGAACAATCTCCAATCCTGCGCACGCCATTCTGTCGTCCTTCCACTTTGTTTCTCTTCAAACTGTGAGTGAAGTTGAGAAACTGATCACGTTGCAGCAAGTCCTCTGAATTGAATTGGACAACTGTGGTAGTTCGTACTAATTTTTCGTGCCGTAGCAACTGCACAGCAAGTCAGCCAGATCATTTGCCATGTAAGTGAGTGAGGATATCCGCGTGCAGTCAACTGATGCCGGCAACTCAACGCACTCTACCTGATCTCCCTTTCTGCGGTAACGTGACCGTGAATCGTGGTAACCAGTGCACACGGAACGTTTAATGAAGTCGCGAGCCACCCTTCAGGCCAACACATGCAGCAGGCAAGTATGATGAAGGCGTATTATTCCTGTAACCATGACCCACGGTCATTCACATGTAAGCACTACTATACCTCGTGATATCCACCACGGATTGCTAAGAGTTATTTTCGTGCGCACGACTAGCGCAATTGTGTGACAGTTGATCAGTGTGTTCATCAGACTCTCGCTACCAGTATGAAAAACCTGTCAATGGCTTAATTTTCCTGCGTCAAGGTGGCCAGAATGCACATTGTCCAAAATAACCAAGCGAAATATAGGAAACGCGGTTACACTGTCGTTATAACGTAAGACTTGATCAATAACTCCCCGCGATGACTAGGAAGTTCCACAAGGGCGAATTTGTTTTAGTAACTTTCTATCTTAGAAGTGGATATCGAATACCGGAATGGAAATAGCTTCATACGTCGGAACACGAATTCACCTGACTTACTTGTGGAAGCTGAACTAAAAACAATGAAAATCTCCGCCCCCTGCGCGGCAACTGTGTGCAGATGGATAGCCGGAATGTTGTATGCACCTGAACACTCTCAAGAGTATGACGAGAGGGTAATATCCCACCGTAAGAGAATGCTCACTGAGGTTTTCAAGATGGATTTGTTAGAGTGCTGAAATAGCATGACACTTCACAAGCAGTTATAATTGCGAAATGCGGGTCAGGGTTAGTAGCAAACACGAGTAACAGCCCACAAATTAGTCAGCGCTCCACTTTACGTTTCGGTATAGCCACGCCCTGCTGGACTAAGTCTAGAAATACGTGAAACTGTGTGTCTACTATGCTCCAATGGAGAGCCAATCACGCGCAACCTCACGCGGACCAAATGGAAGTATGTGGCGCTTCATAAAAGCGAGTGTGTCTGGAGCGTCAAGGCCAACTGGCCTAAATCACGATTTCTGTTTCTCGAAGATTTAACGGATAATGCAAAAGAAAGCTCCGATATCCCTACACACTTGAAACCAACGAGAGACGAACCAGAATTAAATACACAAAGTAGGCAAATGAGCAACGGACTTTTCGTCCGAGGGTGGAAGTCCACATCTGTTAAGACTAGTTAGAGCATGTCCACCAACGTCTTTGATAGAAATGTGGACGAAATTCAAGGGAAGGGAAGGTTCGTGTCATCGCGTATGCGAACGAAATGAGCGCCAACATCGTCGGTAGGAAGAACAAAGAAGTGTTTGCGACCAATGTTACTAGTGGATATTTGTGCCATATGGGTCGCAGAATTAATGGGATTGGTAAAATTTCGATGACAGCAACGGGCTAAAGGTCAGACGGGATGCTGTCTGTCGAAGAGGTGTGGTGTGAATTGCTTCTGACGGCCTGAACGTGGCATATCTTGCCGAAATTTTGGTAATTGGAATTGCGGTGTGAACACGATAGCAGAGAACGCTTTGGACCACTCGAATCGCAGTTATTTGAATGTTGGTCAGAGTTTGGATTAAGATTGCATGTTTCAACTGCCGTGTCTGTTAAACATTGGTGCGTTCGGATGAGGATGAGCAAAGGGAGCTAATTCGGCCACCTCAGTGGACTGAAATTTGCGTCCAGCCCCACGAAGAAAATCGATCATTGGCTGCATTATATGCGCACAATGAGGTATAAGGCGTCTGAAGCAGTTGACCAGACCGCTAAAAAGACGAAGTTGCTTGAAAGAATTTGGCTTGGAGTTTTCGGGATAGCTTCAACCTTATCCGTGCGTGCGGTGAGTCTCTTTCAAGAGATCTTATAACCCAGGATTTCTATTGTGGTATTACCTAGTTCGCATTTGATGGTGTTAACTGTGATACCATTGTGGGCCAGACGTTCCAGTAAAGTGCGATGATTCACTCCCCAAAAATGAGATGGTACACTAATTTACTTTTTATAAATTTGTGGGTAATTGTGGGGCCGAGTTTTTAACTCGTTCTAGTTCACTATGGATAGGACGTTTCACTGCGTTGTTAAAACCAACCCATTTATATTTTAAAACGCATATGTGAGAAGCTTGCTGGGTTATGCGCGATCAACGCAGATGTTCACAAACGATACACAACGAATATTTAATCAGTAACACATACGTGGAGCCTGCTGTCCAAACGTACGTGATCAAAAAGCGAATGACTGTAGTTTATGAGAAGAAGATAGTTCGCTCGCTTCACAGATTTGGTCCCCAAAATTGAGATCTCACAAAATTTTGGGCAATTGTGGTGGCAAGTGTTTAAATCGTTCAAGGTCACTATAAAGAGGACGTCTGTAAGGCGCAACCGAAACCAGAGAGGGCGCACGAATCCAATTTGTGTTGTGTGACGGGGTGTGCTACTGTGTTGTCGGTGCTGTTTTGGTTTGTTTGTGTAAGTCGTGTGCATGGCTTACTGGGCCTTCGGCTCATGATTGTTCGTATTTTTTCTCCTTTCAGAACTGCTGTTCGAACCCCTACTTTGGAAGAACGCTGTCCCCTGGTGCGTCCACGTTGCCCGAAGATTGGTCCGCGAAGTCAGGGACATTCAAAGTAGAGTTGGCTGGCCTGCGTGTTACAGCCCAAACGCGTCTTTGGAGTGTTTCGCGATTAGTGGATGAAAATGGCGTCCGGAAAGTGTCAAGATAGGTCGGCTTTGGTGAGGCAAGGCGGAAAATCTCGAAATCCAGCAAAGGATCGAGCAGAGTCCGACGCGGGATATTGTCGACCGCTCGAAAACGTCAAAGAATTGAACATCTCGCAAACCGTTCAGCCAAGACGAAGTTCCGTACGTCCGTCCGTCGTAGAAATACTTTCTCGCTCAATGGATATATATGAGGATCAGATAAATGGCATTCAAAGAAAATAGGAAAGGCCCTGGTGGATGTTAACGGCGGTTTTGTGTATGTCTTGTTTGGCTACGGGGATCTGGTGATCGGCACATACTAATTCTCTTGTTGAATGTGGTTTTTCCATGTAAGCAAGTAGTTAACTCCTGCATGTGCGGGGTTGGGTACTTGTCAGGCACGTTTGCATTGTTTAGCCCGCAGTAATCACCCAATGGGCGCCAATCACCTGACTCCTTAGAGAACACAGTTAACGGTGAGGCCCATGAACTGTGGGAAGGGCATAATAATTCGAGTTCAAACATATGCAGGGGCGTTTGTTAGAATCCAAACGGCGAGGCCGTGCAGAGCCAGATCGTCTCTTAGTTCGGATATGGTGTGTGATACTTGAGGTCAGCAGTGGAATAACGTTCGATGTGCGAACGATCTGTGGGAGCTCAGTGAAGAGGTCTGCAGTTTGTCTAGGAGCGGCGGGTTGAGCATATATGGGTGGTATGGCCGCAACTGTTGTGTGCTTGCCGAGTATGATTAGCTTATTGCTAGAATCGATTAACAAACGGCGTCTCGTATCAACCAGAAGTTCGAGATGCCGGGGAAATTAATGCCGATTACAGTGAAATGTACCGCGGCGAGTGTGAACCCCTAGAGAAATGTCCGCCGGAAGTCCAGATTGGGGGTTGAGGACCGCTGCTCACAGATATATATCGAAGTGCCGTTTGCAGCTCGGAGCTGTGGGCTGTAGGGATGTGGCACCTCGTCCTTTGTAGACGGAAATACGCCAACCTGCGTCTCGGTATGAATCACGAACGTGTTTCCGGTATCTACATCCCGTAAGAAAATGAGGCGACGGAATTGTTTGTCGCTAAAGGCTGGTTGGTGAGTGTGCATCACCGTGATGTAGCGTAGGTGCTGGGTTTTCATTGCACCGTTTGGCTGGATTACCTAAACAATCGTGGTACCAGCAGTCAGTTTTTGACCGCGGTATTTTTACCCTGGTTGACAACTAGGTCGGAGACCTGAAGAACGGCTTGAAGAAAGTTCGTTCAGGCCACTTCACAAAGCTGCGATTTCTGCCCTTAGAGCCTCAATGTCAGTTTGACCTCGTTTTGAGGTAACCATGCTCTCAAGACTGCACGTACCCACTTCAGAACGTGGAGTGGAGTGTGGTACACTCAAACAACCAGGTAGTGGTTAAAAACGCTCTATTAATTAATCAGCCTTTTCCGCTGTCTCGGAAAGAGTTTGTGAACGATCAGCGGAAACCATTGCTTGCGTGGCTTCTGGCAATCTTTGAAGGCGGAGTTCCTGGAGGAGGGCCCCGCCCATGTGATGGTTGTCGATGAGTTGTTGCACTTCTGCTAGCAGCGTTGTACGGCGTTTTCACCCAGCTTAATGTCGTGAAAACGTTTCTGTATACGGGTCTTTCCAGTGGGTGTCGCCCGAATGATAGGTGCCTTTTTTGAGGTCCTTTACTGGTGTTCTACCGGTTGGTTTACTATAATATCGCGAAGCTGTGTAGTGACTTCGCTCGAGGGCCTGGCTAACAACTGACGGAAACTGTTCGACCAGAAAAAATTGTGTTGTTGGAAAATTCTGCTTCTGCGTAGGCAAATCAAAGAAGAGGGTCATTCTCAAGAAATTGAGGGACCGCCAAAGCATTAGTGCCAACGTGGAGGCTGTCAACATGCTTAGATTGTCATTCGGGCATTGGGTAGTGATTACGCAGTTCGGTGTAACATGCAGGCCAGCCGACTCTACTCTGGATGCCCGTGACTTCGCGGACCAATCTTCGGGCAACGTGGACGCACCAGGGGACAACGCTCTTTCGAAGTTGGGGTTCGAACAACAGTTCTGAAAAGAGAAACAATACGAACAAACATGAGCCGAAGGACCAGTAAGCCATGCACACAACTTATACAAAGGAAAGCTAAGACGGCACCGACAACACAGCAACACGCCCTGTCACACAACTCAAAATCGATTTGTGCGCGTTCGGTGGTTTCGGTTGCGCGTTACACGGCTACCAAGAACAAAGCTCAAGCCGAGCTGAGGAAGTATATAAATGTTTATATGCCGAACGCACACAGGAACAGAGAAGAACAACTGACTACGTGTACGTCAATGAAGGCAATAAGAAAGTAAGTATGTAGAGGAACGAACTCACCAAGACGCAAGAGACTACTGTAGCGGAACGTTGGAAATTTACCGGCTCACCACTCGCGGGGACTGGCCCGACGAAATACTACCCAGTCATTGTTCACTATCGATAACCGATCGACAAGGAAAAGCAAAGACTTGGCGCGTTGGTCCCCGTGAATTGGTATCGACCCCGGAAAACAGAGCTTACAGAGAAACACGTCAAGCTAGAAAGGCACGGAGCGGATTGTGATTTTAGCCCCGGAACGGATGTTACAAAATGAATAGCTTGACTGAAACGAAAGTAGGTGATAAAACAAAATCAAAATATTGCTTATTATAGTCGCCAAATTTGGAGCAACATGACTGTTTGCACATCGAGAAACGATGGGACTTGTAAGTTACCCATGAATTATATATAGTGAAAGCATCTGACCTTGACGATAAGAAGTTTACACTGCTCGTCCTAAGTAAGGGCAAGGGAAACAGTAACAGTGGCTGATGCAGGGATGAAGATGAATAGTGCAGTTTATTTGGGTAAGATGGCAGAGCATAGAGCCACCATTTAACACCAACCAAACTTCAGCATTCTCAATTCAGCGCAGCAGACTCCATCGTAATCAACACTCGGTGTAATATTTTACAGTATGCAATAGTAATCGCACTTTCACTTAGCTTGAGCCAAGCGCTAATCTCGTCACAGTAACAATGATACACTCAGCGAACTGAGGAAGCTGCAATGCGATCCGCTTTACGCATGGTGTACTTATGCATGCAGTTTCAGTTTAACAGCACCTTGTGTATTCAAGTATTGCGACCACTGCTGTAACCCGGCTAGAACACCCTGCGGAAAGTACATCTGTCCAACCATCGGCTGACGACCGGGGTGTTTGTTTGTGAACACAGGCACATGTTAGCTATTATGCGAGGTGGATTTCATATGAGAAAGTTCTGATATCATCGATAGAACAGTGCCTCCTGGGTATCCGCGCATGACACTGGCATCACTTTTTCGTGTTTCTGATCTAAGTGGGGCTTGCACAGAATGTCTGCATCAGTCGGCTTGCTAATCCTCGATATGCACATATCCATCCCTCCGGAAATATCGATGGAAAGGCTGTGTGTAGCTGGATCAGCTCACCTCGTTTCTCTGGACCCCATCTTATGATGCTAGTCCCGGTAAGACTCGGGCTTGGTGAAGGTGGCCACATATAAGCATAACCCCCAATGCAACTTACTTTAAGAAATTCCGAGGTGGTTCTCAGGCACATGCTAGATTCACTCTGGGAGTTCAAAATTACTCCACCTATCGTCACCTTACAGAGGCTGGCTGACGTATCGAGTGCTGCAGCAGTTTGCATCGGTTCTTTTCACTCGACGGATCCTTTTAGGCGGATTTGCCTGCTTTGCGGCAAAACTGCCCCCTGTAACTACTTTTACTTTTGGCGGACTCAGCCCTTCAGCAAACACTGCAAAAGTTGGAGGCTTCACCACAAAACCCACAGTTACATTAGGCAACCGGAATACCTGGTGTACAGGGAAAACAATGGACAGTAAGCAACCATCCTTTGTATGCAAGGCGTAGCAGCGGTGTGGATACTAAAGAAAGAGAGCGGAGTAGCTTGGAAGTTGAGGTCACAACTCGTGGTATCATATATCTGTGACAGTGATGTTATGTATATTTTTGACCAAGTGTGGCAGACTGCTAGCGCTACCAAAACATCTCTTCAGGGAGATCATTTAATCTTTAATGAAAGTCGGAATATCGGGATGTGGTCAGTTTCAGGTTAGGCGGCGGGTGAGTCAAGGGGTATTTTGCCTCGATAAATGTTGTAAGTAATTTGGCTACCACAGATCTGCTTGGTCACTGTAATAAGAAGACAGAACAATTCAGCTGGCTGCGTGACTGAAAATGTAGATATGGAGGATATTTTTATGGCGGGTTTCGTACGGAAAAGCACTGTTAAGCAAAGTTGAATGGCCTATTGCCAGTTACACATTGGGCTCAGTTAATTGCTGACGAGTCATTGCTGGTGATGTTAATACCTACGTCACAGAGTAGGGTTACGAAGTAATAAAACTCCGACGTCGTATTTTTAAAACCTGAAAGTTCCGACGAAAAAGATTCACGTAGACATGACCGAATACAAGTCGTGTAATGGCGGAGCACTTCGGTGTAACTGAAGCTATGGTACGCATGGACGAAGACTCAGTAGTAAACAGTAAGGAAAAGCAAGCTCCGACAGCAGAAGTTTCGAGAAGTGGACGATATCGAGCCTCGGTAGTACTTCGACATTAACGTTCACTGAAGCGGTGATTTGCTGCGCGCTGAATATGGGTGGTTGTGGTGGTGTTTATAGGTAAGACACGCATCTACTACTGAGGAAGCTTCGGGTGTAAGGGAACGAACGACCGAGGAGAAAGAAATGAAATGACAGGAGGTGAACATTAACGTTCTATCTAACAAACGACTGACAATAAACATTAGATGCGTGGAGCTACTTCACCAGAAGAACACGCAACCACTCTCAAATTGCTGACGGTGGCTCCCACCGTCACCAGATTAGTTAGGTGCCCAGGAAAAGTCAACTAGCAACCTGAGTTTTCTAAGCCAGCAGTCCATAGAAAACAACTCACCTAAAAATATTGGAAATAAAAGGCGGCGTAAAACAAACTGTGCAGGTTACTACTCTGGCGTAATCACATTACGTTTATGTGCGTGTAAACAAGAGTCAGTGAATCCAGCGAAGGGCAGTGTAAGCCGGTCGGCAAATTTTAAGTGCACGACTAAGCGTATAAATTTGCACCTTGTAGGAAAAATTCGTCAAATCTCGCAGAAGTCTTCACTGCTAATTTGGTCCTCATAATCGTACGTCTGGAGGTCGGCACACGGATTTCAGATCTTATCGTAATACACATTTGAAGCTCACCAACGTTTTCCGGAGATAAGCCACTAAAATAATTAGAGGCCCAGTAAATTCATCATCGTGACAAGATCAGTGTGATTGAGTGAATTCTTAATGCAACTCAAGCACGTTGGTGTTGAGCTCATTCTCATGGAAAGTGCCGCAGACTACTTATTCACTGAGAGATCTCAAACCGGATGCGAGTCATTCAACTCAAATGAAGTGTGAAAATTACAGGGTTCTTTGTAGACGAAACTAATTTCCAGTTCGCGCCAGCTCTCATTAGAATACACTTCCGCTCTCCGTGGTGACGATTGAGTCTGTCTTGAGGTTTCAGTCTCCGTTGGGTCAACATACAGAGAGGGACGTGTTCTGAAAAGGACTGCCAGTTATCCATCTACACATATTACCCAGATTGCTGAAAAATTTAAAAATAGCGCTCAATAGCAAATTCAACATAATGGCATTATATAAGCTACATCTAGGAAAATAACATTTTCGTGGGGTCCGCGAAATGGTCGATGCAGTATTCTGATTGTCCGAATAAATCCCAGGCAAACTGCAGTGAATAATAACAACTAGATAAAGTCATATACATATATATTAATCAGAGAAAAATAATAAAATCGCGTGAAGCTCTCGTCAAGAAATGTCGCATACACACTATTCGTCATATTGAAAATGAACACCACACATCTTCCCGTTTAACGTGTGAGCTTACATTCTATTCCTCAATCCCATGGATACCAGTCGTTCGGGGAAATTTTCTGAGACGAGTGGACGCACGAAACCTCATCTCGGTAGAACTATTCGCGAGGTTTGCAGCTGTTCCACGGCTTTCAGGAATCGACGAAGTCCTGCTCTGGAATCTGTCCAATCGTTCGTCTGATTCTGACATTTTCCATCCTTTCTCGCCATAGCCGACGATAGTCATATCACGCAATGGCGGAACACCCTGAAGATTCATTTGAACGCTCTCCCCAGGGTGACTTTGATTTAGTTGAAACAGCGACCCACAGACGACCTTGTATAAGGTAAATTAATGTAACATCACACTGAGCCTGCGAATCAAGCGAACTATCTATTTTTCTACTCCGTGCGTCAAACCATCGGAAAATGCAGCAACGTTTTAGATCACGCTCTTTCTGGTAGCAAATTCCACCTTTGACATCGCATAACCCAGCCTGCTTCTCACGTGAGCGTTGAGAAATGTACGTTATTATTGTTGCGCGCAATTACACATTCTGGTTATATCATTTAATCACTGGATTCGATAAACCAACTGCTCCATTTCGTTATCGTTGATTGCATCGAAGCGTTTTTTGGACGCAATTTGTCGGTAAAAGCGGCATATTTCGCTGCGATGCTCATCATGCCAAATTGTCGAAAATAATTGCCAGCTGTCAAGCGTTGACCCTTATGCCAAAATAGCAAGATGACAGCAATGAATGTGGTGAACTCGTCAGACACCACGACCAACACCATTTCGCTAATGTTGAGGAGCGCAAATCCACTTCTGAATCAGGGATGTCAGCAGGAGAGCTTTGTACACTACAAGAGAAGAACGATTTCAAGCACTGCATAGTTTCTCACACCGACAAACTCTCAAACCAAGTCGGGAAAGTGTCTTACCTAGAGGCTGAAATGGCGAAACTGTGCTGCTAATACGGAAAGCCCACCAAAATGTTACACCGGCTGCGTCCGATGTCCGGCATCATGAACACCTCAGACAACCCCCGCATGCGATTTTCCTTAGTCACGAACATTTCACAGCCGTCGAAATGTTTACTGACACAATGGCTGCTGGATTACATTGGCGGTTACAATGTGCAAGTAATGTGGTCACAGTTTACGTTCCTGATAGACTGTCTTCATTGCTCGTGAAAACAGTTTTACTTAAAGATAGAATGCTCAGCACTTCACAAGAAGGTACAGGAAAAATGCTGTCCACTGTTGCTGAAATTTTGAAGTGAGCTCCTGGTGAATGAGTTTTGCCAAAGTGCAACTGCTCAAATTTGAAGTCCATCAAAGTTTTTTGTGATAAGATCCCACCCCAAAGGAAAGCACGACGTGCCAATATTTTTTGAGTGAAGCTGGACTCAATTAACACGATCAGTGATCACGTTGACTGGGTTGTCGATCCGTGTCGCTCCCCAGACTCTCTAGGTGAGCAATTTGCAAATGGCTACACCGTTATATTGTCCGTCCAGTCGAAAGCTGGAAAGCAAACCAAGTTCTACTATGTTAAGGCCAGGTGCTTTCAAGTTCGTCTAGTGGAATTGATGGTTGGTGCTGAAAGTACTTTTCGTGATCATCGGCAACTCCCTCTGTCAACTCCAGTGTCGAATGGAAAAATATCGAGACCTGAGGCATCGAAAGCTCTTCTGGGTGCTTGCGGTAGTAGCACAACACCACAGGAAACCGGCGAGCTTGGACAAGAAAGTTATCCTCTTCTCATGACGGGCATTTCCATCCATTATCTGCGGTTACTGTAAGCACAAACCGCGAACGAAAAACGCCCAAACAAAGCTTAAAATAAACGGCGAGATCCATACGCCGTTTACAAGCGAGTGACGATTTGGATTTGCAGTGTAAGGTGAATCAGCTACGAATCCGATCTTGGGGTCAATAAGTGAATGTGTCGCAGGTGGAAAGGCACAATTTTCCCATTGCTTTCCTAAAGCTGAACAACGACTATAATGGACTCTGAGGCAATTTTTTCGCTTTGTGAGCTTGAATAAGGCAATGAGAAGACGGAAATCATGTGATGCTCTCCGGAGTAACATTTCGTACATTCTGATCACACATGGACATATTACTAACTTTAAACATTAAGATAAGTTTCCGTGGGGCTGAAATAATAAGAGATTAGACAGACAGACAGTGGAATGAAGATTAGACAAATGAGAATGCTGACCACGAAGGCAGCCACAGCGTCAACACAAAATGTTTCTGAACACAAAGGAGGGGTGACTATAACGTCTGATAGCCAAAGCCTCAGCAAACTGGAGGATACGTTTCCGGTGACTTCGAAACATCACAGAGAATGCGTCAAAACCTTGAATCTGTGTCCTTTTTGGTTTAGGTATCTCGCTATTGACGATGTCGGGTGCTGTCCGTCGGCCTTGATGCAAGCGCCTGGTGTTTCTAGTTGTGTTTCCAGCAACTTGGGAACATGCTCATTGATACGGTAAGTCAGCTGACGGCTTGTCCTCCCTATGTAGCTCATAATGCAACTACAGGAATATTTGTAAAGACAGTGGGATGTGACAGAAGTAGGCTGTTTGTTCGTAGCCGAAGAGACTGGTAAGGCCTTGGTTCGTTGTATTATACGTAGTTTCACAGCTTTATGAGATCTGAATACAGCAGCTGTTAGACGTCTTTTTGTCATTGCTGACCAACCGTTCCCTAAAAACGGGAGTTCTAAGTATATCTCCTTCTTTGGTACTGTAGTTTCTGGCTTTGCATAACAATTAGGCTGTATCCCATCCTTTTATTCGAAACGAGAATGCTACTAAAAACACAATTTCTAATACGCATATCCCGTCAATGACGTCATGCCCCGAATATATAACCAACACTCGTGGCCACCAGACAAATCCTTTGCTAGCAAAACCTTCGGTATTCCGTCCATCACCTCATGGCCCTCCCTTTGCCCAGTCACTCCACTTTAATGAAGTGAAATCAAACCTTTGCGACACCCACTCGAACATGAGCAGAAAACCTCCTGCCTCATCACTTACGCAGTTCTTTGGCAATTTGAATGTTATTCCCGTCAGCAAAATTCCATCAATTTATCACCCACCAGATATTTCAGATATGGGTAAACGTCACAGATTGTCGCGTGTTTCGCCAGCATAGTCTCACAACGAAGCGGTTGGTGGCTCATTAATCTGATGGAGTAATTCTCTGTAGTTACGCTTAATGTGTCGAATCTTCATAAAAATCGACGGCTGGTTATCTTCACTGGTCGCTAGTGGATCTGGCGAGTTGCCTGAGGGATGCATCTACAGCGCGTCCGATGTAACTAGTGGTAACTTGACCAACATTATGGAGGCAACGTCTTATGCACCAAAAGTGCCTTGTGAGCACGGTAATAATATCCTCGGAAACTCATTCTGGGCTCCTACAAAGCCAGCTGGATCTCCATAGTGTATTCGACTGAATCGATGGAGCCAACGCGTTCTAGTGATCACCAAGAGAGAGAGAGGGTGAAAATTTTGCATCTCATGTTCACCGCAGGTATCTCGTTTGTTGAGACGGAAAAATTCCTTGAGGTACCTTGCTACAAAAGTCATTACTTTCAAAGACAAAACGGCCGTTGATGACCCTGTTGCAGTATGTGGAATCTTCGGCTCACATTTTCCTGCTCTATTTAACAAAGATCCCATCTTATTACCCGGTAGTATTCCGTCGAAAACAGACAAAGTTTTGAGTAATGTTCTGATTGATATTCTTAATATCTGCTCACACTTAGCTACCGTTGAACCCTGGATCTATCCTGGGCCTGACTGTGTTCCACCAATGGTCATCAAGAAAGGAGGTAAGAATATACCCATCATTTATTAAATATCATCCCATCAACCGCAAATCAGTGTTCAAGGATTTCTAGAAGGATGATGGGAGTGCTCATAGTCGAGTTCTCAGGATCACAAAACCTTAGAAACCTTTTGCAACACGGGTTGCTTAGTGAGCGCTGTTGCACATGCCCATTAGAATTCCTAAACCATATGTCGATATCAGTCGACGCAGGAAATGCGGCAACCATGATACTGTTAGACGTGCAGAAGGCTTCCGATCGTGTACCTCACAAACGCCCCTTGAGCAGAATAGCATTTTTGGCGTACAACAACCCTTGTATAGCTGGCTTCCGTCATGCTTTAAAGGCCGCACTCGAACAGCCAAAATAAAGGAATACTTCTGAACACCAAAATCAGTAACTGGTGGGGTGTTTAAGGAAGCATCTTGGGCCGTTGATTTTCTTAATGTACGTTAATGACGTGTGCGATGTTATTAAACATGACATGCCCTTTCTGTTTGCTGACGACAACAAAATTGTTTATTTATTCCGTTAGTCAAGTAACTTCTGTCCACAAAATATACGATAGGACATGGCGTCAACGCACTTGTGGTGCAAAACATGGCGGATGACATTCTCAGCGAACAAATCGGACAACATTACATATGGTTGTATATTAGCCAACGATTCTGTCTCACTGTATGGTCATAATCTTGGTACCGCCACTTCCGTCAGAGATCTAGGACTAGGGCATCCAAACTCCCTTAATTTCTCCGCACAGGTATGTTTTCAGACAGAAAAAACCAAAAGAAAAATAGACTGCAGCACAGAGACGTTCATTCTACCGGCTGCGAGGCTGAGGCTTTACAAAATGTGTACCCGGCCTTAACTCGATTACTGCACATTCACTTATTATCACCTTCGCAAGTCTGATAAGCTGGTGTTAGAATACCTTCGGCGGTCTCTCGCCGAAAGCCTGTTGGAATATCCTTCTTTGTTCACTTATAGGGAACGCTGTCATTTTGATTGAGCGTCCTGAAGGTGAAACTTACACTTCTTTATAAACTGCCACATTTGAACGCCATCACCACAGCATTCACCGTCCACTTACAACACAGTTCCCCATTTGGTCTAATAAATGGGATAAGACACGTGTGAACTTTATTGTAAACTATCCATGTGTTTGAAATATACCTCCGAGTCAGTAGCAATACATTGTTTCAAACAGGATTTGGACAGCTGTCTTACGCTGTCTGACACAATATCCGTCCTCAAAATGTGTATCCTCTGATGGCCCTTTTGAGTGTGGTCCGGGAAACATTCAGCCGTCAGCTGCATATAACGTAGATAACCGTCCCCACTGTCAGACTTCCTGGAAAACAGCTTGCCTGAAACTGCTCGTTGTATCACTTGCGCACGCCTTCATCTAGCATTTGGTCTACTGAATGTCCACGAAACCGCTGTAAAATCAACATCATTTCAATCATGTACATGTACCTTCTTCAGCCATGTCCTTGTTGATGCAGGGGTTATACGCCCTCAGCTATTTATTATCAAACTTCCTTGTCTACCTGGCCCTGAGTACATTCACTCTGTTGCTCTCAAACCCCAGGGGGAAGAAAGTACTCTACTTTTGCCCAATATCTATGCATTCTTTCAACGTCAGGTCCCTTCCTTCTTAAGCTCCGCTATGAAAGTGGCTCGCGACTAGACGTCAGCAATTACAATGTGTGCGTCGATCGTGCTCTCCTGAGCATGCTTCTCACGGATATGCTGAGACGTATATTGTCGTTCTTCTTATTCATGTGTATGCATTACCTAGATTGCTAGAAAACACAAGTACATCACAGAATGACGTTAAACGAGTTATACCTAAAACACGCACACTTCATGGGGTTATCCAAATAGTCGACTCAGGATTCCCTAGCAAACAGAACGGAGTCAGCCAGTAGTTTGCCCTCGTCTGACCACGAGTCATTCCGGAGTCGGCCTGCACCACACACTGGAGTCGTGCTGATTTCGACCTGGCTAGACGGACAGTCGGCCCAAAAAATTTGCGGACCCGCATTTTGCTAGATAACTTTACCCAAAACGATATTTTGCAATGAATTTCACGCCTGTCCATCTGGCTTACACATATCACCAAAACTACCGGAAACCCCACATATAACGCGTCCAGTGGATTGTACACTGAAGCATGCACTCCAACAGACTTCACCTTCCTAATCCCCGCACAAACCGCATCACAGCCAGTCACCGCCGCTTCCCAACGAACGCAAGATGAAGAATTTACGGAACAGGAAGATGTAATATGTATAGGATATGAATAAGTGAAGCTTTTTTCCGTTCACTCGTCAGGCCCCCTGGTTCCTTTGCTGACGCACTGGCAGGAAAAATCCGGTTAAGTCATTGCGAAATAAGATGATACATCACCCGTGAAATCGTCTCTTTCGTTAACCTGCGCACCGTACGGCTGCCATTTCGATCTTCCTTTCCCTAAGACCACCGTTTGATGAAGTGGTGAACGTTCCCTTCTAACTCCGAGGGATAATGGTGCCTGCCACGGACAGCACCTTGAAAAGTAATGGATAATGTGGATGATGCGTTCAAACGATAGCTTCGTACAACAGAGTACCCATCAAACGAGCTACGTTATCAATACCTGGCTCGTTCACCTCACCACTGACTTTGTTCACGAAAACGACAGCTCAGACTTCGCGCACGCATTCGGTCACTGTTCGTCAAGGACAGATTTCTGAAATCATGTGGGTCTGAAAAAGTGGTGTAATAAGAATGACAACATCCAGTCACCTGTTATAAGTATTCAATAGATTGCAGCTTCTTCCGAAGTTATTCCGGATAGCATTGCAAATTATGTTCTTCTTCTGTGAGGCACCTGTATAGAGGGTTAGGAAGGCTGAAGATGAACATGGTCAAATATTATTCAGTACCGTTTCCGTCCTCATCATGAGACTTTCCACGGGTGTGATGGTGTTCTCCAAGTGCATCATTTGATTATCGAAGTGGTGTATCCTTCTTTTTAGATAGCTCTGGAATTCTACATTACACGACTCATCAGACCTTCATGATGTTAACGGAAATGGAATGAGTGGGATCTTCCCCCCAAAATTGACCAACATTCTAAATGGTATCATACTAACTCATTTCCGGTCCTATCAACACCGGCATGTAACACGTTGCAAGATTAATACGAATACGGACAGAAATATGGCTTACCTGTTGGTTACCTTCAATTGGTTCATGGGGAATATGCAAAAACTTGCTGATAGAGCGAGGTTTCAGGAAGCGCACCTCATCCGGAGACGACGATGCGTTTTCGTCTAAAAGTAAGTAGAGGTAAAGAGATCACTCATTTGTTTCTCTTCTTGTACGTTGGTAGCACAGCTTAAGTGGAAACTATGGGAGTTATGTGCGACTCGCGTTCTGCCCTTCGCTCACACACTTGTGTTTCTTGATATTTTCTTTCAGCGATAAAAGAACGCATAAGATAACTTACCCTTGCTCCTCAAATTACGAACTATATGCAACTGTAATTTGCCCACAGTTGGCAGTGTATCGGATAAGAGAGATTTCACTGTTCTCGTCTGCTTCACCGTTAACCAAGCGGCCAACTTGTCCCCTAACAGCCAGGCATGGTTAACAACTGAAACTTCTCTTGTCTTCAAAAACTCAACAATATGAAACAATCGTAATTTCAACGGAGTAACATGCAATGGTTCTTGTATGAGTCCCTAACACTTGTGAGGTATAATGAGCCAGCAGTGGTTACTGATTAGGAAGGACGAAGGACTTAAATGCAAAGTCTGCGTCTAGAGACTGGTGACGAAATCGTTATCACCAGGGATAAGCACATATTTATGTATGATACAGAACGAGGCCTTCATTTTAATGGTGATGGATATGTCTGAAGCCCGATTAATGCAGAGGTCAGGAGAGGGAAGAGCGTCGAAGCAGACCTCATGCACGCCTAGGAGCAGTTTACAGAATATGACGTCGTTCTGCTTCTGGTAAACGCAGTACGGTCTGTTGTATATCAAAACATAATCGTCCGGAGGGGCACAATAAATTTGGAACCTGGAGCATATGATGCACACGTTACTCTTCCATTTCATTGAGTCATATGGGTTAGTATCATCCGTCGGTGCACCGGTGCACCGTAAGTGGGCGAGCACAGTTTATTCAAATGCTTGATTGTGCTCTTGGTAGCCAGCTTCTTCGTTCCCTTAATCAAACGTAGGATGCTGCTCATGAAACACTCCAAGTTAAAGTCCCCATACTGGTGCGGCAGTCCAAACCGATACACATCTTTGCACAGGTGCATAAGGCAATGTACATTATGAACCAAATGGTCGTCCCCATGAAAATAAGAAACTGATCAAGAAATTTAACGAGCAAAAATCAGGCACGGTCATTTAGGGAGTGACGCATAATGAGGTGGGATAGCGTGTAAATGGGAAGAAGCGTGGTCAAGAAATTCTCATACATGGGGTACGGGAGGAATGATGACATAACCATGGGACGCAAATATAACAGAAACAAGCGATTCTGGTTGGGTTTGAAGCGACCGAAATCGGTAGACGTGCCAAATTTACGGGGAAAGTCTATGGATAGTTGAGGAACTGATGCCTCTAGTTTTGTCTCCCTAGCCCGCTGCCTGCTGCTGGACAGATGCAGGCCTCAGCGTATCTTCGAGAATCATCACATATGGACTATGATCAAGTTCGGTCCCAAAAATACCTATTTTACAAGGAACAACACAAACGAACAACTTACAGAGGTAAAAACTGAAACGATGCTAATTAAAAGGCAGCGCGATCCAACGCACAGTTTGAGTCCAACCCGTGCGCCCGTGCTTGTCAGTTTTGACTGCACCTTTCAGACAATGTTTTTTAGGAATGATCATAAATTATTTGAACTAACAGCCTGTACTTAAAACTTATGGACGTTAAACTGATGGAACATCACGTCTTTTTGCTTAGATCTTGTGCAACTTGCTGACTGTTTTCTTTTGCAGTGCGCTCGTCAAATTGTGTAAACTTCACTTGTTTCCTCTCTCTGATCACACCTATCTTGCTGACGGGTTTTCACATGTCGTATCGTATAAATACTATTTATTTATATTGTCTTTAAATATCTGCACCGATCGCATTCACCAAAGCATGCCCCCACAAAATTCACTGAGATATAAGTTATGATGAGCAACATCTTGCATTACAATTTTCCTAGAAAAGTTCCTAGCCCACTATCAAGGATGAGAGAGTGATCAGGTTCAACGGAACCTTTTCGAGTGGGTTTCAAAATCTGTCACTGATAGGTACAAACGTCGGTAGCTCCACTGTATTGGCATTTTTTCATACCTATATATATATTTGTACTTATAAACCGCCCTGTAGCATGCAAGCCGGCAGTTTCCACTATGACTATTCACAGCACTTGTGGATCAACTTTGGGGCAGTGTGGACGCACCGGGGAACGGCGTTCTTTCAAAGTAAGGGTTCCCAAATAAGTTTTGTAGAGGGAAACGACACGAACATGCGTGAGCCAAGGGCCTAGTAAGCTGTGCACACGACTTACACAAGCGTGAATTGAAACACCGCCGAAAACAAAACAGCACGATCCGCTACGCAAAACAAATTTAATTCGTGCGCGCTTGTTGGTCTTGGTTATGTGTTACACTTCCGGTACGAGCTTTCACCTCCAAAATAAAAACCAAATGGCATGGGTAGACAAGTGAACACCCTGTTGCAAGTTATGAACCCGTGTGATGAACTGAGTATAACCTTGATCTGCATGCCATGCGATTTATGATATACCCTCTCAAATGATACTTCACTTTTCACGGAAGATTGCGAATAATTTTGTCTACAGTTTCCTTACTGCATGCGATCGCATTTGTTTGTCCACTTCCTCGTCGACATTTACTTGCCAGGGGCACCATACATACTTTCGGTTTGTTCGGGAGTTAGACGACTCGAGTGCACAAATCGCCAGCTGTTTTCACGTATCGGTGTCGTCTAATGTTGCCGGAGATCCATTGTAACTTCAGCACAATATACATCGAGTTTCCTAGCCGTTAGTATTTGTTTAATTCACGTCTTTCACTTACTGCATGTACCTCGGAACTGTTGCTTCGATGCATGTATGTACCAAACTCATACGTATAAGAAGTTTTCATTTATGTTAGACAAGCTACAGGCTGCAACTTACCTTGCTACCATTCTGAACACTGTTCACTATAAAGCGGGTTTCCCTGCCCATTAGTTAGTAACTGTCTGGCTAAGATTTCGACCCACATTGCGCACACTTCTTTTTAGCCATACTGCAGTTCCTCTTGGTACTGTGTTTTAGACTCTAATGCAGACATTTATAAACGATAATTTAATTAAGATAACAGTAAGACGGAATGACAACTCAATGTGAGTAACACGGCTGTCAGTGGGGACAAACGTCAATAAAGCACTAGATCGAAAGGGAGAAAGAAAAAAGCTTACGGGATAGAACCAAGCAAAACAAACAGAAATCAACAGGGCACAAGTTAAATTACACAAATCTAAGCTCATCACGTATCAAGTGGTGTTGTAGCGGCCTGGAGATTTCACCGGCCTGCCTGCGGTATGATGTGTAAAATAGTTCCAAAACTCATAGTTGCATATTTACCTAGGCTATTATGAAAGCTCGCATGGTGTGTGCTGTCCGATTGTTTGTCTGCATGTCATGTGACTGTGGAGCGAACCCGAAGGACACACGTGTAACATTCTTCAGGTTTGCTTGCTTGCCGACGGCCGGTCTCTAGTCTCTCTAGCTAATTCGCGTGTCGATGCCTTTCATAGCGCTATCAGAGACCACTTGTACTTTTCGTCGAATAAAGATTTGGTCTCTCTCCTCAACGGCCTTTTGCTTCTCGCGTCTGATAATTGCTTACCTGGGGAAAGAGCGATTCAGGGTTACGAGCACTAAACTGTTGTTCTTCTCTCGCTTTCACCCAGTCCGATTCTTCGATATGTCCTCCCGGAAGATCGGTGGATCGCTTTGCGACTTATTCCGCATAATGCTCACACCCCACGCGTAAACCCCGTTATTTTTCAGATAAAAAAATAGGGATGATACAACATCCAAAATATTTTGGATGACAAAACTGTGAGGACTCTTAAACATTGGTTGTTTAGATTACTGATGAGTCAGTCCTAGTCAGTCCTAGCAGTTTAGATTAGTGTACTGTATGATAATTAATGGTTGAAAAATTGTGTACAGACGCAAGAATGCACACAACTTACAGTCTGCGGATATCATCAGCAATGGGCTACTAGTCTGGCGGAAATGCTTGTAAATCCGCGCTGATTTTGTTGGGGTTCGTTGCATCATCACTGCAATATATATGCTTGGTTAGATTAATACTGAAAGGTGGTCCCTTATTCTGTTATATTTCGCGAATAAACTTCATTATTCATCTTTATTCTTACACCAGGTATCACCGTGTGGGGGACACTCCCACAAAGTTTCACTCCAGGTACGGTGATTTACCCCAAGAGCGATAATTCAGAAAACAGCGAACAATGCAAAACAATGTTTTTTGCCACGACCGAGAAGAAAAACATTGGTACAACCAGAAGAAGTCCTGCGTGTAGCGCGTGGAATGGGAAAGTGAGGAAATTAAAATTAGCGGAAAAAGAACATACTGTTGAGATAAACAAACATGCCGCTATCGGAAATATCAAAATTCACAACAAAATACCAACAAAAGTTAAGCCATTCTAAGAGGTCGCTACAATCGCCGTTTCCCTTATTGTCATTTAGTCTGAGCCCTGTACATTTCTAAGTGCGAAACTGGGGCATTTTCCTTCTATATTTGTCCTTGTGTAACTTATACTTTCTACCATTAACCGGTGTGCGTGCAGTCGTTTTACTCTGACCCAATAAATGTCCATTTGTTTGAGTGAGCTGGACTCCGTTTTGTTGTTCCTCACTGGTGACCGGTGTCTAGTTGTCGATTTTTTATAGGACGGACGCATCGTTTATTCAAATTCCGAGAATTTTTTACATTCGGGTACTACTGAATTGTTTGCCAGCAATTCGGGTTCACACCGAGCTACCTGCGATGTGATGATCCCATAAATTACGTTTTCAGCCGTGAGATATTGAGAGACGCATGTATTAGGTCATCGGACTATGCGTAACTCGGTGTGAACTTGAACCGTTAGTGAACGATTCAACATGCTGCTCCCTGTAATAAGCGCCGTAGAAACATTAGCCACGTGCACTGCAATACATACAGAAAACACGAATATGTTGTTACCACCAAACTTGCTACTGATCGCAGGCATCTTTTTCACCAAAGTTATATGCATTCACGCTTTTGCATGCAATCTGGCGTTACACTTCCTGAACCAACAGAAAGATTAACAAGTGGTGACCGCTATTTAGAAAGTATAGAGTCAGGCACTTCGTTTATAAATATCATATTCTGGTAGCCACTGCGAATATGTCCAAGTGCCACTAAACTAGATTAATGATGACGAAAACAGGCGGGAGAAGACTCAGACGTTTCCACTCACCTCCACACTACCTCCGCCTGTTGTGGCCATTTCTGTTACGCTAGGGAAGGTCTGGAGGGATCTCCATCGATACCCTATCCATACGCATTTGGAAGAAAACGGTGGTATCAATGTAAACTATTTCAGCTGAGAAGATTGATTCACTTATCTACCACTCCGGGACTGTACATATTCATTCACAGGTGAAACAAGCCTACTTTTTATTTGATAGTGGATTATGGTTTTCACTGATAATGATTTAGTGAAATTGTTCAACCGTGTTTGCGGTTTTTATGCCGTTTGTACCTCTGAAAATTCTGCGGGCCCCAAACAGATCGTTTCTCATCTTTATGTCTTCCATGGAATGAAACCGTAGCTGTTTCAGTCGGCCATAACAAGGCTTGTCTTCAACCCCCCCCATACAGTGCAATTCGGACGTTGTTGAACCCTCTCAGTAAACTGCCTACTTTTGCGTAAATCATGTGCCCCTCTGTGTGAGTAGTCTCGAAGATACGGCGTAGCTGTAACTCTGTGTGGAAGCAGAAATACTGCCTGTCGCATACCAGACAACCGATGCAGGCTTTGAGCGGACGCCGTGCAATGAATTGAACGTTTGAAAACATTTGCGATCAACATTTGTAATGATGAGGAAGACCTGAAGAACAGGTATACAGCAGAAGTCTCGACCTGCCTTTTGGAATTTGGCAATTAAGTGAGTTTGATAAAAGGTCGCGGTTAAAAGACTAATGCATCGTCGTCTCAAGGTCATGTGCTACTTCGGCCCTGTTTGCTGACCGTGCCATCTTTACACCTGCAAGCGCAGAACGCCTGCTACTGAGACCCGTTACAAGTTAATCAACACAAGGTAGGAAAAGTGCAAAGTATTGAATGCGGACCGTGTAGGCCACCACTATGAACTGTACCTGCTTCGTAGGTTCCGGTTTTGGCCTTCACTTCAAAACTCGTGATAATCAAGAAGGCTTGAATGGGGTCATTCGCCTCGTTGAATGTGCAAAACATGTTAACTTGTGAATGAATTGCCGGTGATACACCGGATCCAAAGTTTCTCTAAAACCAACGCAATATACCTAAACTTCAATGCGCTAGTACGGTATTCCTATAGGTTGCACTATAAAATGCCAAAAGACGGACAGGTAGGAGTTACATTTCTAAAGGTAACGTTATGTATAGAGGGACTGCGTTGGATCAACCCACCAATACGAGGTCAACCAACGATTAATGGAGAGCCACGACCAATCACCGTCGACAACTCGAGCAAATTGGCGTGCAACCACGTTGACCAATCTGGACAGCACTCTGACGTAACATCGAATTTTGTTACAGCCAGCGTCATAGTCACACTGGTTGTCTAAGTGGGTAATACATTGAATTAAATGGGCTACAAGCTGATCCAAGCCGAACAATAGGGAAGATGAGGCTTCAGCATCATTTGTACTTTTTTCTTTGAGGATGCATCTTGCTCTTGAAAAATAGCCCATGAAACCTCAGCAAAACTGAAACTTGCTTGGCTCTACAAGTTCTACTTTTGCTCTCCTTGTGAAAGTTAACGTGTTTTCTTTAACAGACGATTCTCCACTGGTTGCAGAACACGTTTTTATTCTGCCGTTTTTTGTGACGTTTTCCAGGCACACTTGTCAAGCTCACTGGTTTGCAGTTTTCCTGTTCTCTTCGCAAGCCTCCTTTATAATGAACAACCATTATAGCTATTTTTCATTCATTTGGAACCTTTCTCTCAAATGCCAGCGTTGTAAAGATCTACCGTACGAGACGTTGCACTTTTTTCACAAGCTTAACTATACCCATCGGTCTCGTGGACTTTGAGGGCCTCCGCAAACCAAGGGCAATGCCAACCTTTTCATCAATGGGACGTACAATCTTCGTGTTCGTTTTCGCACCCAACCTGCTGCGAACGCACAGAAAATTTCAAAAAGGTAACTTGCTTTCTTTGTTTCACCTATGACTGGCTCATTCCTTTTTGCCAAGATAGACTCCACTTCTTAACGAAGAGCACCCATTTGCCAGCAGTGCGTCGGATACGATGACAGAAGTTCCCCGACCCTAAAGTATGGAGCAGGTTGTCTGAAGGCGCGAAAAGTTACCAGTTGGCAATGTTCCGGCATTGCGTTGGAAAGGCGACGAAAGTTGGTTTGTTCTTTGACCGTGGATAGCTGACTTGAATTGAAGAAATGTTCTATCTAAGGTAGACAAACTCTTTTGATGGTTTCGGTGGCTGCGTGTAATTTTCGAATTTATAAATGCGGCGTTGGTAAGAACAATGCTTTGTGAATAGTGTCGTTAAAATAACTAGGTATCTAGATAAGGTCAGAAGGATTTGCAGGTAAACTGCAGTGTAAGTAATGACCATATACAACATCACTACCTTCCTCTCCTTCCAAGAATGGAAGGACCTGAACTTGCAACTAAAAACTGACAATCAATAAGGCAACTTCACCAGTATAGTGCAACAACCTACAACATGCACTGAATGAATGAAAACCACTAACGTTAGCCTGTGTGGCCTGCAGAACGACACCAGAATAAAATACGGCCAGGTCTGAATGCGAGATTTTTTACTCAACACTGCTGATGTCAACAACAAAATCGTGACTTTTGTCAGAAGCAGACATTAATGTTCTCAAAACTTTAGGATTGTTTTGAGTTAAAATAGATAGTAGGATTGTCAACAGCCCATGATTTCACGCTCAGAATAGAATTTGTAGTTAAGTAGCACAAACGTTCGGACTTACATACAGACCGGATATGACTAATTTCGTCACGACTGAAACACGTTGCTTGTCTTTGTGGACACGAATACCGAAAATGATTGCATCCACAGGATGCGCAACTGTTGTGGAACTTGCAGTGACCCTATTTGTTTATTGCTGACTGTGTTAGAGCTGCAACTGCCGTTTGTACTCGTTTCGTTCCCAACTTTCGTATGCGCTTAAATGTTTGTTTGAACGTCTATGGTTACCGGCAGGTCGCCCGCGTACACAAACATACGGCCCCGCTGCACGCTCGCTATTTGTTTCGCCGTAATAACTTTTTGCCTTGTTATTCGCTCGCTATCACGTCAATTTCACGCGTCTGCAATATACTTCCTGTCCACTTGTTTTATTATTCGTAACCTGCCGGCTATAGCCCGTTTGAACTTTACAAACTGAGTTCACATAACTTCTTTCAGAGAACTGAACGAAAGATCTTGGCGTACAGAAATCAGTACGCTATTTTGAACGTGTTACTATATTTTGGCCTTGGATTCTTGCCCTTGGAATAATTGCACGGAACGGTCTCAGTAGTCTTCGAACATTTTTACATCCTTACACTGTTCATAAACATCACGAATAATGTAGAACATTTGGTCGTGGTCTAAGAGAAGTCTTTGTTTTGACTGTGGCAAGCTAAAGTCAGCAATCAACCGTTCACCTAGCTAGACCTCTTGCTGGATGCCGTGTTTACACGTAGTTGTGTGTTTGCAACTGCAACAGAAAATCAACAATCCATTAAACTTCTGCTAAATATTCACCGATTTGAAGTTTCGGAGGAGTATTTTGATAAGCGTCCGGTGGGAACTATTGATGGGTGACTTCGGAAAAGCCAAGTTTTTGACAAGGGCATAGGCTTTCAGGCCGATTAAATGTAGAAAGAAAACAACCGTCTTCTTCTAATCCAAATCAGATTTTGTGGGACGTCAAATGTGAAATCTCTCTAAATATTCTCCCACTTCTTGAGTATTTGAATTGGTAGATGATTGACCTATTTCAGTAATTCTTGTAGTTAGTGCAAAAGCGCGGCGACGAATGTTGTAATTAGAATTGAACTTTACAGGATAATGATCAAACGTATAAGAATCGCAGAGCACCAATAGGCACAATTACACAGAACTTATATTTTTGAATCGTGTATATCAATTACACAGGATATAGGAATAGCGTAAAACAATTGCATATCAAAAGGAGGCAAATTATTTCAGTCATGTTCAGCACAAACTGCTATTAACCTAACAGATGACGCAAATGACAAGTTGATCAGTTGAGTATGCAGTGTTACCGTGGAAAACAAAAGATCCTTCTGCTTCGTAGAACGCCCAGCCAGACTACTGGATGTGTACGTCGCGATGCGGATGTCAGCCTGGTTATTGATTAGTACAGCAAGCTTGAAACTGATTTACAGCAATGCTCCTTCTTCTGTAACTTGCCAAGTTTAATATCTTCTCTCCGGGGATATTCACGAATTTTGCCAAATGACCATTATCTATCGGTGTCTTTCATACATGCGCTTCTTCCTCTACTTCGAGTCAACCTGTAGTGTATTATTTTGACTGAGACCAGATTCTCATTTATCCTCGTTTGTTGGCAATCGGTTTAGAGTTAGAGAACAGAAAGTATCTTGCCGTGCACCACGTGAGTTGAAGATGAATGAGCATATCCGTTATGCAACTGACGGTAGTCGATAAAGCAATTCTAAGCAGACAGCGTCAGCCAGATTTGTGTCCGCAGAAGACACTGATGCAACCAACCGTTTTGCCACGGAATTGATTGCATTGACAATATCCAAATAGTTGAGAATATTTAGCTGGTCCATTCACTTGTTGTTGCTCTGTGCAGCTTGCTGAAAAATGGGTAGTTTTCGTTACCGACTCCTGATGCCAAGTTAACATCCTGCAACAAGTTTGCTGTGTTTGGACTAAGTGAATAAAAGGTGCTGGGTGTTTTAAAGTTCACAAGGTGGTCTAGACAGTCCTTATTGGAAAATCATGACCCAGTGGCCTACTTTCTCATAGCATTAACATCCTTTTAAAACACGATGTACACAGTGAACATGTTTGTCACTACGTCGTCTATAGTGGTGGTACTAGACGCACTAATTCTGTAGATTGTTGGCTGATGATAACGTTGGTGACTCATTTACTTGAGGGACATTATTTGAGCGGCACTCAACCAACACGTCGATAAGAATAGCCAAGCAGG
The DNA here is from genome assembly GCA_008508345.1 of Paragonimus westermani. Lineage (NCBI taxonomy): Eukaryota > Metazoa > Platyhelminthes > Trematoda > Plagiorchiida > Troglotrematidae > Paragonimus > Paragonimus westermani. The sequence goes on from QNGE01002959.1 coordinate 37,775, forward strand.
TTTATAAAGTTCCTCAAGGAGTCTTGAGTGGGGGAATATCTGTAGCTAACTTATTAATCCAAATACGATTACTCTAAGATGAGGATTACTTTCTAAGTCGCTACTCGGTTTTTCCTTGGCTACACTTTAATCTATCCCTGGAGTTTTCTGAGGTGCCCACTGCCTAGGGAGCCTTCCTACCATTTCGATCATGTTGGAATTTGATCAGAAAGGATCATTTAGTTAGAGAATACGGCGCATGACTAGCATGTGCATGTGATTATTCATTACTGGATCAATGCAACTATAGTGGGTAATGAACGAAATTCTAGTGTCACAATGGCCACAGTCACACTCAGAACAAGCACAGACTTAAAAGTGCACACCAGCTTTACTGGTCACAAAATGAACTAGCTTCCCAAGTCAAGTTCAGCTGTCACTATGTGTCTGGGTGAGTGAAAACAATGGACTACTTGAAATTTGAGTAATTGTGAGACCCGACCAGATTACTTTTGAGAATGAAGGATTGATTTACGTAACCTGATCACGAGGGATTCGGCTGAAGTCCACTGCCTGGCCACCTTGGCTTGATTGACTAACATTTTGTACACGGCGCCAGAATGCTTCTGACACGTCCGGTTTTTGCCTTCTGACGATAGAATGTGACACCAGTGAACTCATGGATGACCACGCTACCCCGGTTATGACTCAGGATAGGTTATGCTATATTGTCCTTCTGAATAATACATCAGTTGAACTATCGTCGTTCAATAGTAGCAAGTAAATGCATATACAAGCCGCGAGTTGTCAATGATGAGTAGCCTACCTCTGCGACTAGTTCCTAGCACAGGTCGGATATGACCCATTTCAGCATTGATGCAATACATGAAGTTGATTTATTAGCAGCTGCAAACTTCAGCTCACCTGTTAAGCGACTGTATCCTCTTTGAAGTTGGGTGAGTTGAACACAGGTTTCTTTTTAGCGCCAGAGACGGGACCGTTAGTTGCTATAGAGGTCAATTTTCACGTAGTGAATCTATGCAGGTAGTCGTTTCCATGTAGTGTATTGGTGACAGAATAAAGTTCGACTCACACTGGCTGTTTAGCAGCGTTTGCTAGTGTCTGACATTATACAGCTGACGAAATTTTACTTTCTTCTAAAGGAAGCAAAACTGTAGAAATCAGTACATCAGCCCATCCGCGCTATTTTACTCTGTTGCGCAACTCCAAAGTATGCGACAGAAGTTTAACGTGAACCCTGCTGGTCTCATGATTTATCACTGAGCAAGTAGAATCAAGCGTATGCAGCAATTCTGGAAAATTTGTAACAGTAAGCTTGCTTATAGACGGTATTAAGTAGGTAGTTAACAACAAGCTATGATGTTGAAGGTTTTTCTGTAACCCTTACGAGACACGTGGTGGTTCGGCTGGGAGGGGAAATGTTCATCACGTTCCTGACGAGTCGTAGAAAGCTGTGTCATGTACCGCACAGGTATTGAGTCAACTAACACTATGAAGAGTTGCGTTTTCACCTTTCACCAGCTAGTGAGGGCAGAAGTATACATTAGCAAATCTTATATCGGTTTTCTGCTGCTTGACATCTAGATCTTATTGAAGAGAGAATGAACAGTCTTACTGCACTGGATACTCTTCGAAACCCATCTACTGCGTTGAAAAGAAATACGGAATTAGTGAACAGACCACTGACAGGTGTAACGGCAAATCGCTCTTCTGGTAAGTCCACCACTAGCTGATTAGTTTTTTATACATACCCTCTATTAAGGAGTCGGCCAAACCCATCTAATTCGGTGCTTCTCTTCCGGTCTTCAGATCCCGTGACGACAAAAACCCATAAATGTTGGTGGAGATGTTAGGTGTTTTAAAGGTTTACTCAAAGCATCACATTTGTTTTGGATACAAAATAATTTGGGTGTGTATTATAATCCACAATGTTTTTATTCTGTTGTAAACCTCCCAGTTGACTAAAACCGAGAGGGTATATTTTGAATGTAGTTGAACTGTATCACGAGTTAAGATCACTCTGATTGGAATGTTCACAAGGACTTACGACTTACAGCTCCGGAAAGTGCATGCTAACAGGCAATCGACGACAGCAGTTTTCACTCGGATTATGGAGAATACTGTATATGATTGGGTCGTTTCGGATTTTCTTTGTCTGAGTTCGTATAGGTTGAACTATTCCAGATGAGACAACGAATGTTGATTACGTATTTCACTCGAAATCAATACTGGTAGTTTACACTGTATAATTCACAAAACTTTGCTATATGGAAACCAAGATTAACGAAGAATCAGTGGTGTTACAAATAACTGCAGCACTAAGTGATTACAACTAAACCTGTTGTTGATGAGTGGCGCTTCGCTGCGAAGGACTTCACAACTCGAAGCCAGAATTGTGATCCTGCTGTGCCAGTACAGCTGCAATATGCTTCACCGATGACTTTTTCAGTGTTAAGTTATTCTAATGCATTAAGTTTACAAGTGCCTAGTGAATTCAGTGACTCAGGGTGCCCATCTGGGACATTCTCAGCACTCCAATAACGTTAGCACAATTAGTCTTATCGTTATCGACAAGAAAGTCCTCGGTCAATAAATATGAGCTACTTTCAGAACAGACAAATTTGACACTACTATTCTATTGCAGTCATGAAATCCGAAACAGTTACCAGCACCGTAAAGATACCTTCAGTTCAGATAACTCAAATGGGTTTTATTCGAAGATTATTTTCAAGAAAGTGATACACAAAGAGAGAGAGATAACTGAGTAACAGGAACAAAAGTAATTTTGGTGGAACGGTTTATTTATTTTGCTAATTCTGTTTCTTCTTCTTCAGCTGCCTAAAACAGAAGATTCTGAAGTGAGCTGATTTGTCAACAGAGCACCGCTAGATTCGATGCAGGTGTTGATACTGAATTTACACAAGTTTCAATTATCGCACAAAGTGATACATCTTGTTCACTTCTACAAAACTGAAAGTAGGCGCCATTTGTCACTCATGACCTCTCCAAACAATTGTTGTCATGCGCTGTAAACTGACAGTCTCTATACTCAAAATATTGGACAATCGACTGTCATGCGTACTGTCAGACGTACAAACTCCGATTACAGTATACTCTAATTTTATGGCGTCTTTTACAAGCATTTGGTGACACGATATAGTTGAGATTAAAAACAGTTTGTGACCAAGAGAAAGTGTTGTCAATTTGCTGTTATAAAATTAGTTCACTGTCTCGGTACTTTTGTGCCTTTATTGGTTTGGCTGCTAGTATCTGCTTTAGCAGCAATGTTTTACGTTCACTTCCGTATACGGTAACATTGATGACGTACATGTTGATAAAAACGTTGGGCACACTGGATTGAGTAGGACCAGAATGGAAACACATGTTGATATCAGTACAAGTCGATGCTGTCGACAACCTTTGAGAAGTAAACCAATAATCACAGAAGCCAGAGCTTCTTTTCACACAAAAAAGGGGAATACGCATTCCGTCAACTAGAAAGTTACCTTATAGGTTAATCCATACCGCTGAATAGGTAAAAATTACTAAGAAGTAATGTGAACTGAATTTGTAACCTATGGAACGTAGTATTTCTGTTTTTCAAATTAATAATTTAGGTTCTTAAACCGCAATCTACATTATGTTAAGATGCCTGAACTTGTCTACTATACAATTCATAATATAGAATTGTGCTGGACACATTGAGGTGTTTTCTAACAGAGCCTTTGAACTTGAGAGTGAATGTTTTATTTGATAGACACAGGTAACTTATTCCAATTAGATGTACAGTTTGTCACCGAGAGGTTGTTGTGCAGATTTCGCTGAGATGACGAAAACGGTAGGATAAAGTCAGTATTGTCTAACAAGTAGTTGGAGTTGGACAGATTTTGAAGGAGTAGGTTCTTAGTTTATAAGTGGTGGTTTGTAAGGCCCGAAATAAATGGAGGACTAAGCTTCATTCATCAAAGCCACAAATGTTGTAGATTTCGGTCGTTTATCGCCTCCGTCAGCTTGGTTAATGGAATGGATCAAATGAACGTTTGCGTTTAATTGGGCGATTCTATCACTTTCACTTGTACTGGGAGAAACAAATGAATAGCGTTCAACTGAAGAGTGACTGCAAGTTCTGTTTGATGCGAGACGGGACCTCGTAAGATTAAGCTCCTGAACGTCACACTGATAAGACTTTTCAGTTTGGCAACTTGATATAAGTTTAATTTTTTAGTGTAGAATGTCATGGAGATTAGGGGCGATCAAGCACGCACCAATGGATGTGGCATACATAGACAGAGATTTAGGTGTTATTGTGCACGGGTACGAGAGAACAGCATTAAAATACATTTGATGTTCAAAGCATCATACTTCGAACACGTCCAGATAATTGTGGATGTAAGAATGTACTGTACACCGGTAGAAGTACGGAATGAATTGTAAGCAAAATTATTTTTCGTCGTCAGCAAACAAACAGTTTGCTTGACATCATGATGTCAGAACTGTTGTTGGCGTACATATGTAGTTAGTTCGAATGAGTCTACCGGGTTTTGGTCTCGGTTTACAGATACGGTGATCCACTGGGGAGAAACGGAATCAATCTTTAAGTTGGGATAAAAACCTGGACAAAATCTTGGAACCATTCATAAAGTCTGTCAGTATTTGTAACTTTTGTCAAAAACCTCTTGTCGAATTTGACTGATCTTTGATCACTAATAGAAAGATAATCAGTAAATTATTCAGATACACAAAAGATGTTTAAAGAAAAACCAATATACGTTTTAATGTTAAGTTTAGTTGACATGAAAACGTACCGGGTAAATAGACATGAATGCAACGGAGAATCTTATGGCATTCATTTGGTGCTGTTAAAAGGTTCCAAGATCCACCGAGGATACTAAAACTGCCACCCATCAAACTGTGATTGAATGACAGAGTATACATGGTTGAGTACTTCTGTCACGTTGTTCATAGCATGATGTGCTGAGTTTAGCGGATGGTGGATACACTTAAAAGAAGTTTTAACTGACAGATGGAGATCGTAACGAATACAGAATGTTTTAGGCTGTTTGGTGAGTTGCCCACAAGGAGTGAGAAGAAAATGACACATTTATCAATGAAGTTGAGACGTTTCATGATTTGGGTATACTGTTAAGATAACATGAGTTAATTACATGGAGTCTATGAGGCTTAGAAAGTGCAACGAATTTCCTGTGGAATTGTACTTCGTGAATCTGAAGTTTGACATCGGAATGTGACGTGAAAGACTGTTTTGGAAAGCCTCGAGTTTAGGACTTTGTTTGTTAAGTAACGGTGAACAAGAAGTGTTCATTGGTAGTGGACTGTTTGTGGGGCAAACGTTTTTACCACACACCGTAAGCAGAATAGAAAGCAACAGGCCGGCTAGAAAACAGTTTAGCGGAGAGCAGTTAATGGAAGGTGTCAGTATTGGGAGTAGGTAAATATGATGACTTTACCACGATATAAGTTTATTTACCCCAGTGAGACAAGGCGCAGAAACGTAGTCACGCAAATCGTGATGGTTACTCCCATTATGAAGGGATGAAGGCTTATTGATAAGTGGAAGTTGAGCTAGTGTACTTTCATTGCAAGCAGCAAAAAACAGAGGAAGGTTGGGTTTTCAAAAGTGGAATGAAGCTTTTATGAAAGATATGTTTCTTGACAAGTTTTTCATGAATTCTTCTTATGGGATTTGAGAAAAAATACTTCAAACCAGCGTGATTATCGTAATATCATAATTGTTGGGCAGTATGTATTTCTTAAAATAAGTCCGAATAAGGATAATGGGGTCTGGTGGGTATGATGGGATGACTGGTTGAGTTGCTAGATAGATTGAGGAATAGAATGAGGTTGGGCTGGGTTGTGTGGAGTTTTACGTGCAAATAATCAGTGATGTGTGTAAGGTTTCAACAGTATTCACAGACACAGCAGACGTAACATTACCACATTAGTTTGCGAAACAGTCGACACTAACAGTAGAGTAGTTAGTTGACATTCTTTTTACCCCGAAGGTAGCAAACAAGATTTAACTGTGGAATAGAAATGACTATTTCGGTAATCGATACAAAGCAGGGTGATTTGATAATATTTTTCACAGGGCGTTTAGATGTTTATAAGCTGCGCACGCTACCCGAATTTGAATATTGCAAGTCCATTTAACGCAATTTGCAAAAGTGCAATGAACTATCTCGGGGAAAGGTTCATCGTGCATCCAGCAAACTTTCATCCAGTTATTTGTTTTTTTTCGAATTAAACACAACTATTTCAAAAGTTCATGCCGACCCTTTTTGATTGTGACTGAAACTGAACCTCACAATGATGAATATGTTGTTCAGTATTGTAGTCACCTACAACACAACTCTGTGTACAAATTCGAAACAAGAATGTTTTCCCGCATACTTTGAACTCTCAGAGTGTCAAATCTCTGAATTTACCAGGGCAGGAGGTTTATATAGATGAAACAAATGTTCGTTCTTATTCGGGGCCAATATGATTAACATCACACACCTACATCTGCTTCGATATCTATTTCCAAACATCGCCTGCAGAAAGAGATTTTACTCAAAAACAGATGAGCTAAAACCAGGACGAAAATAATGATCTCTGTTGACAACAGAAACAATTATTTTGCTATAGTCTTGCGTGTATTATCAAGTAAATCCTTGGTTAAGCCACAACGAGTTGAAAACCAAAGAGTTATCGGTTTCGCAACGTTTCGACCCTCTCGGAGAGCCTTTATCAAGCGATTTAAATTGGAAAATTCTCGCATATCCGTTCTGTGTACGGTTCGGATGTACTAGTCTTGCTTGTATTAATTTGTATGAATCAGTTTGTAAAAGATACCGACCATTCTTAAAAACCCTCATATTTTGTCTTCTGGTAGTCGGTGATGATTTACTAACAACTGTTATTGAGGAAAAATTTTGAGGAGAAACAAGATTACTGCATAGCATATGTCACATGACCGCATTACAAACTCCTGTTACCACTTGAATGTTTTTCATTTATTTTTCAAACCCTCCGGGTGATCCACAAAATAAAATTTTTCCGTCAGAATACATATTCAGTTCAAAAAACACACCGAATGCACACACCAAATGTTTGTCAAAATTAGATGGAAATCTTATCCCAAGTATTGTTGGCCAGTCAGCTGTCCCATTAGGCTCCAAAAGACGTTTGTTAGTGTGTTATGTTTTGGCAACAAACACAATGTTATATTGCATGAAAGGCTTCAGAAATTTCATTCAACCTTATTCAATTTAGTTTGCCAGATAGTTTCAAATCTATCCGTTATACTTATGTTGGGGATAACACACAATGAATATCCGTGTGTTTGAAAACAACTTTTATCTTCTGTACTTTGAAACTTTCACGTTAATTGGTGTACGTGGGTGGGAATTCCACGAACCATAAAGGAAATACTGTTACGTTATCGTTAAGTTGGTTAGTCGAACGTCAAATATCCCTCTCTTCCATTTCCGGTAAATGTATTTCAGCAACCCTCTAGCGAAAGTTTCGTTAACTGATAGAGGAATCTTCTGGGGTTCCTTTTCTTTAAACCTGAAGTTTATGGACAACTGGAAAGTTTTTCTACATATCACCACGCAGAATATGAGGTGGCCCAATATTAAGTCGCTGAGCGTAATCTGGTCTAAAGTCGAAACCACATTTTGTTACTAGGTTCCCATAATTCTGATGAAATATTTCTTTGTTCATTGTTTTTATGTTTCTCAGCCAGCGGATTTTCACCTCATACTGCAGTCTCACCATTCATACTTGTCGCTCGAATATATATCAGTATTAATATTAGTAAAACGTGTACGGCTTTTTTGTACACGAGCAAGAGCGAAGTAACTTTGGTAGAAGGAAGGACTGACTGCCATCAGCGCTTTTATTGATTAAAGTATGGACGGAAGGAGAACAGAATTCAACGTTTACCTGAAATCATTAAACAATTCTGAAGCTCATCCGTTTTATACACTCTGCAACCAAGGTAGCAGTGATGGGAAAAAGGTCAGCTGAACAAACACTTTTTATATCCCTTGTATACGTAAGCTTGGACAAACTGTAAGCAAATTAACTGCCAAACTATAAATTCCTGAAACATTTCAGGTTGCCAGTGTGTCTGTTTATACGTACTTCACTAATTAACATCCACAAAGATCGGTTAGTTCATAAGGTGTTAAGTGATTAATATATCTGTGATCTGATAGAATATGTTAACACGACCCTAGCCACGGTGTATCAAATGTATTATCACACATAATTAACTTTCTCATGCATGTTCGTTCTAAGTTGAAACAGCATATCGTGTGGTTGAGCGTCAACTGTTTGTTCCATTTACTTTGTGATATATGTTAGGTGAAGAACTTGTCACAACCAGTTATTTTGCATCACGTCATTCTTTTGAGAGTTTCATAAGTGTGAAGTACACTGTGCCAGATCAAAAGGATACGACACCACTCTGTTAAATGTATTCCTAGTTCTCCTTTGTAAGCTCCATGCTTTGTTCCAGTAACGGAATATTCTTGACAGCTCACCTGAAATTGTCTTACAGGAAAACCTTACCGATTTACTCGGTTATAATTCAGAAGTATCTCTTTTCCATGCTGGTTGAATGTACACCTACGATGGTCATAAAGATAATCTTACTGTTCGCGAAACGTGCACTCGTCCTGAAAGATGATTGCACAGTACTCTTATGTAACCTGTTTACAAATGTATATTTCGTAAGGCTGATCCCAAGTATGTCCAAACACTTTCAGTATAAAATGCCAGTAATACTTTTTGTTAATTATATCAGACACAGGTAAGCGTAACACAGCGGAAGTTTGTCATCTGTAAGCAGTTGTTTGCCACAAAGGCACATCTTTAATGTGAATTACTGTCAAAGGTATGCTTAATGTCTTATAAATTCTTCTAATAAGTAGAACCATCTAAGCTGGTAAGTGTTTTTACAAAAGGGTGTTTACCCATTCTACCAATGAACTGCCAATGGTATTTTGCATTTAAGGAGAATTACAGTAGTAACGCAGTAGTAAGCCATTGTTCAACAAAGAGATTTACGGTTCGTTCGGTACCACTTGACAGCCTCTGTAGTGGCCTGAAGAACAGCACCTTGTATGCTGTGTTAACGCGTCTATTTGATACCCGTCGATAAAAAGAGCACTGGACTAGCAGACTTTTATATTGTCTTGATAATTTCAAAGCGAAATGTGGTCTCCGGAGGGCTTTAGATTTTTTCACAACTAACGACGATTACATCAATGTCAGTGTGTATAGAAAACGCATACAACTAGCACAAATGCCGGTAAAGACCGTACGGAACTACAGGGGATAATTATACTCACTGTTATTTTCAGACATTTGCGTCGGTTTGTTACAGATAGAATGCACAAAATTCTGTCCTTGGAACTTATGTGAACTAAACAGTCAAAGAAACAGAGTTTCCAATATTGATTCCACAACTCACCTGTTAAATACTAATGTTCTCTGCAGAAGTGATCCTTAAGAATACTTACGAAGGTTAGTCGATTGACTTGGAGGTTGGCTGTTCACAGCAAAAATCCAAAGCATGATCCAAGTACTTGCCAGAAAATACAGATATTTTGAATAGAGGGTGAGAAGTACGGATAAACAGAAAAGAAAATTAAATGGCGGAGCGGACTCATTTTTGAAAAATCTACGCAATAAAGTATCTGGATGCAACCTGTTATTGTCTACACACGAATTTCAAAATACGCATTCTGTTAATATTATGATCAAACAACGTAACATATTTGTCAATAATCCGAATCTTCTCTCGGTTCTTACATGGAGAGCTATAATACATAAATATCAGTTAAGTGATATTGAACCGAGACCGCACAGTTAACAATCATACTGCCAGGTGGAGGCTACCACTAACCAATAATTGCTTATAATTTCAACGTTCACTCTAAGCAAACAACTAATGTACAGTAATACAACGGATGACTCTTGTTCACACCCATCTAAAATATTTGGATGTGGAAATTAGTAACGGCGAAAATTGATTGGATGTGGTTATAGACAATACACTAGCTTCCAAATGGTTAGAAAAAAATGGTTAGAAAAAAATATCATTTCTACAAGGCAGACTTGAGATCTGTCAGAAACAATGTTGCAACGAACCAATTTAGTGATGTTTAGACGCTGTGTTCAAGTTTCAATAGAACGTAAACGTTAATGCTTTCAAACTAACTGTACATCAACAAACATGACATATGATGACGCCTGTATAGGGGTTCTCAATGTCGGCGCCAATTTTGATGTTGCCACAAAGATAAACAAATCTAACTACGGATATAAAAGCATTGTTTTCATCGATGGCCTAGGTGACGTGCATTTGTAATGAAATATTTGAGTTACGCTTTCTTTTTTCTTGTTGCTCTGATTTCCATGTTCGAAGGGACTGTTGGCAGTGCTGGTAAGTTGGGTTCACGATTTTACGACTAAATAAATTTGTCACACTACAAAACTCATGAATAGATTAGACATATAAGCGAGGCTGCTTAATGAGAGAAGAATTAGAAAATCTTCAAAATTTATTGTGAATATATTTGCACTAAGAAGTGGTTATCAGGAAGACAGAGATTTGTTGAGGATTGAACGAAAAATACAAGGACTCAGACGAAATTCACATAATTACAATTTACACAAACAAAATCAGTTACTGCGAATGTACTGTGAATGTGTAATGAGATAAATTCAAAATAATCAATAAAAAGAGGATAAAAGTTGATAAGCACGACCAAAAAAATGAGTAGAGGAACGACAACCTGAGAGATAAGAAAAGAAAATAATAGAAAAGGTGTTAGAACAGAGGAAAGAAGTAGAACAGAGAGCATCAGGGGCAGAAAAGCACAAAGGAACAGAGATTAGGAACTGAGATAAAACCACCAAACAAATGACAGGAACTACCGTAAAGAGAAGAAAAATCGATATGAGATTATAAAACTTAGTGAATGAGAATAAAAAGGCATGCACTGGAGAGAAGAAGGAGGTTAGAAAAATGGACGAAAATGTGAAGAAATCAGAGAACACAGAAAAAACAAACGGCGAGAAATGAATGAATAAAAAGATAATGTACAACGTAACTGAAATGAAATTCTGATTTTAAAAACAGGTTTACGAAAAAAAGGAAAATGTGAGTTGAAGAATTTCATGAGAATAAATCACAGCAGAAAAAAGAGAATTTTTTAACGATTGGTTCAGTTGAGATGTTTGAACAAAGGAGTGGAAAGAAGACGAATGGGAATTGTGGGCATAAAATAAAAAATCCTTTGGAATAAATAAACAATAATATGCATGATAATATTACCAATTTATTATTGGCAAGAGATAGAAGAAGTGGAGGAAAATTGGAAGAACCACAATGAAC
>QNGE01002959.1:53682-89530 GCA_008508345.1 Paragonimus westermani
CCTTTTTTCCTCGTTTTTCATTTTTCCTTTTTCCTCGCTTCCTATTCTCTCTCGTGTTTCCCGTTTTCTTCTTTTCTCTCTCTCACTGTGTGAGTGAATTTCTCGATTTCTCTCTTCTTTTTTATTCCTTTCTGCAGTCCTCTCGTTTTTTTTTCACGACAGCTTTCTTTGTTGTTTTTCCTCTTGCCTCGATTCATTTTTTTTCGATGATTGCAATGTGTTTTCACTGTTGTGCGTTCACCGTGTTTCCGGTTATACGCTTCTACATTGTTTGTGCTATTTCGGTGTACCTCTCTAGCAAATGCCATGCGGTCACTTTTTAGTCATCTTGGCTTATCTTGGTGCTTTTTGGCAGATGTCGAACAGCCTCGTAGGCGGGACTCTCCCGATTGTTTTTATTTTTGATTTTCCCGTCAATGCTAGCATGCCATTGACATATTGTCTATTGAGAGCTGCCAATCTGTAACCTGCAGCGATGAAAGCAAATTATGTGTTAGTTGTTTCGGAATACCACATTTTTATACTCCTTATCTTTCAATTTCATTTCCTATTTTCAGATGTCTGTCCACTGGAACCGAATTCCGGACGTTGTAACACCACCAGGACGATGTACGGTTATGACCGATCAAGAGGGCACTGTGTACCGTTCACTTATCATGGATATGGTGGCAACGGAAACCGCTTCCATAACATGCTTGCGTGTTCTACGGCTTGTTATTGATTCACATCTTTGAATTCCGTCACACGTGATTTTTGCTTCGTGATGATTATTGTCAAATACACACTACCCTCACTATGAGCTATAAGTTGTTACTTGTAGGATGGATAACCCGGTCTTCTGGACGCATCTGATTTCAGATCAATAATTTTAATTTTACCAATTAGTTAGTTGTTTGCTGTGGAATATCAAGAATAGTTTATTGTAGATCTATTTTGTAAAGTTCAACTATGTATTCTTATTGAGTGCCAAATAATCTTGAGTATCACTATTAATCCACCATCCCCTAAAGAACCGGAGCAGTATACTTGAATTTTGTCTTTTCTGTAGCCTGAAAACGATGAACACTCTAGGCCTACAAACTAACGTCTGTTTTTATTAAGCAAAATGGTTGGATTTGTATCGTCACATATTATCACTCATAGATACCCATGCAACTCGATTTTCTGTCCGCAGAACTGTAGAAATATGTGAAAGCTTGAATGAAATATTATTATACCTACTTTTTACTAATGGATTCACCGCACACCCACTATTTTCATGGTTAAATTTATATGAGACCCAATTGTGAAAAGTTAGGGCTTCGGCTGGATTTGAACCAGCGACAGACACATCATGCCTCAACGCGTCAAGCTCTCTATCAGCTGAGTTACGAAGGCGCACCAGGAGCTTGGAAGGCAGGATTTCTCAAGCAGTTCACGCTGGAATCCACCAACGCCACTAATGAGCAGTGTGGCAGATTTATTGAGAAATCCTGCCGGGACAGTCGATTACCTGAATCATTTGGTGGATTCCATATTAGACAGTGGGACGGGTGGGTAACAGAGTCCAAATATGGAAGTTCCGAGCTCCTGGGGTGGCTTCGTAGCTCAGCTGGTAGAGCGGCTGCCGAGTTGAGGCATGCTGTGTCTGTCGCTGGTTGGAATCCAGCCGAAGCCCTGACTTTTCGCAGATGGGTCTCCTAGAAAATCATAAACCTGTCACACTACTCATTAGTAACACGATTAAATTTCAGAAATGACTGCAGAGAAACGTCTCTGGTCCAGATTTTCGTAGAATTAATAAGAGGTCAATTTTGCAAACAATTATTATCGGTAATCTTCTTTAGGCTTCAACAGTCACACAAGAATAAGTGTGTCTCATGACACTCACTTGTATGACCTTAACATATTTACCAACATCCCCACCCTACTCCAGTAGAGTGTGATCCGTATCACTTCCTTAATTTTAATATATTGTTTACTACATTATAACCTTCATATGTAACTCACACTCGTCCCCAAGTAATTAAAAAAGCTTGGTGGGAATCCCCGTAAATAGTTATTTGCAAGGTTAATTTCTTACGATATGTTTTCAATTCATCCTGATCTTTGTATACAGATTGCCGTTAAAAGGATCCAGACTACTTGGCTGCGCACTCAATACGTATGGACCACAGTTGTCATCGACTGTTATTCATATTCATATCCTTATTTGTAAGTTAGACATGATTGCAAATGCATGACAAACACTAGTGAAAAAATGTTACTGTTCCAGTGATGTTGCACACTACGAGGACAATAGCCACTACGAACATTTGATTCGTCTGTGTCATCCGATTCACTTGATTAAACCTTGACTATCACAGCAATCGGAATAACTGACCGCCCTCCATCGCGAACAACAGACGCGTCTAAAATCTTTTTTTCCGTGAGAAGAAAGACGATATTATTAGAAGAAGCGTAACAACAAAGACATTTTTACCAGACATGACAAAAATTATTCTGTTTAGATGACGTCAGTTCTCGGCTTAGTAAACAGCTTACTTTTCACTAATCCGAGTCAATAAAGACAATTATTTCACGGAATACTTCTGTGCTCTTCAACAAGCAAGGTAGATTTCAACTCCAATGTCTAGTGTCTCCAAATCAAAACAAAACTTGAAGTGGTACGATCGGTTCCTTTCCGTATTATGGCAAGGCGCGCACATGAATGAATTTAGTGTGAGCTCAGATAATTGAAATTTAATGAAATCAAAGCATTTTGGTTTGAATTCCACCCACATTTGATCGCAGCCTATGCAACTGAATTGCTCTATCACATAGTCTATTCAGTAGGAAACAAATTTTTAGTTCTTATTGACTATCAAATGCAGTGCATGTTCTGATTTGAGCCAGAATTCACATTATAACCTTGGTTTTGGTGAAACTATTGTCATTTTGACGACGGCAGTAAACTTGCACTCAGTCACACACAAACGTTGTCGCAAACTGTCGTGTAAACAATGTTCAGTTTGCCTGAGACATTCTGTTCATTGCGATCGATAATCTCATCATCAAGAACTTCTCGGCCAGGGATATCATTTATCTCACTGTGCAATATTTAATAATGTCTGAAAGCAATCTACCTAACCGATATATGATTGCTTACTCAGTCATAGAGTCTGCATTTCTGAAATACGACGCTGCTTATCCAACAACAATATTCACATCCTCATTTCGGTAAAAGTTAATATAACAATTTTTGTTGTGCGGGCGGACCATCTACCGTACGGTTACTGTACCGTTCCAAATATTCCACGCACAAATGCCATAAGAAAACGTCAACCTTCCTCCATCTTTCGGAGACCGAATGCGTCTCATGACAATGTCAGTTCGGGTTGCTGTCTCCCATGGATCGCCATGACAACCATATATGCAATGTGAATCGGCTTTCCCGTTCTGAACAAGAACCTTAATATCTTTGGGGTCCGCTGAGCTGTTTAAATTTTGCTGATCTGTACTGGAATAAAATCATTGCTAAATGCCTCTTTGGTGCCCTGTACATGAGAAACACTTGATAATAGGTTATTTCAAATACAGCTCGCAGTGACATATTGCAATGACCTGAATGTGAGTCTGTCTTAAGTCGACCCCGAAGCACCGTTAATTCTTATGTTCAATTTCAGTGCCCTCTGTACAACAGCCTAAAGCGTGGTTTTCATCGAACCGACAAAATGGTCAACGAAGACTAGCAGCCGTTTGCTTCTTGATAGCATTCTTTCGTAACGAGTGCCAAAAATATCACAGATGACTCATTTGCTCAACAAGTGACCGAGATGGGTAGACGTCTGACTTTCAGATTATAGTCGTTCACTGCTTCTAGTTTAACCGATCATACATTAACAAATTATCGGTGAATTTCGACTCAAATATCGCCGTTGAATATTTGGACAAAATGACTGATATGATCGCTTTCCTTATCACTAAACTTCATATAAATTGCAACTTTGAGATAACTCAGTTTACGGGTTACAAATTGGTAATTCATAAAAATTACACAGGTCTGAAGAATTTCTGGTGATGCGGAAAAAGTTAGACCGGTAGGGTTGACAAAACCAACTCAACATGGAGAGGATCTGGGTAAACTTATCAAATAGTTAAGTTGGTCAAACTTACCACTTTTCTCTGTTGAAGTACGACTTCGCAATGAAACCGGCATCGTGACTTTATATTGTTTAGTCACACACTGTTAACAAGCACAATTTATAAATTTCCGCAATGGTTTTGCTTGAAGTAAGGTACCCTTGGACGACTTCTTCAGCCCGTTTGACCGTCCACATAAAGAACTACACTAAACTTGAGATCTCTTCTTTCTTGATGAGCAGGCCTTCAGTGACAATATTATTCAAAAGACATTTATATCGGCATTTTTCTCCCATTTGATGTTAGATCTGCGTATATGTATAAACCGAAAAAATCAACGATGTTTTCTTTTTCGTTGATAGCCATATCGCTAGGTGTAATACCTACTGCATCTCTGATGTACCCGAATACTGACTGGAGCCTACCAGACCATTATGAAACAGATCTCTTAGAAATCTCATCCAATCAAGCAACAGACAGTGGACTGCAGTTTTTCTTGAAAGACAGGTATCAACGATCACTAGCCTTCAAATTAAAATAACCGCTGGCAAATGTTGACGGTAACACCAACACTAAAAATTCGCAAATGGTGTACAGCGGAGAATAAATTTTTACACAGGTGAACGCGGATTAAAAGTCGCCGCTCAACAAACGCACAACACTGCAGATGTCACATCGAGTTACGCCACAGATCGAAGAACGGTCCACTTTTAAAACCGCAGAGACCCTCGTTCACAAGATCATAATTTACTTACAGATTTTCGTTCACTGCCTTGATGTGACAGAGTGGCGGTTGAGATTTTAGATTCGATGGCACGGCCCAGCAAAGCTGAGGAAAGTGGTGGCGCGAATACAAGCCGCTATTCATGCGTAAACATTGCAACCATCACAATACTAACAGCTCCAGTAAACGCTCGTCAGGCTCTGGAGGACCATTATCAGGTGAATTCCACACAGGCACTCAGTTGTTCACACATTTGAAAAGTCCCGGTTGTTGAATTGTTCTACGTCAGTTGCCATGAGAAGCTGGTAACTACGTGGTGTGTGTTGAAGGACTGATATTTTGGTTTAACACTGCCAGAATAACGAAGCTAGTGACTTATTACAAAATGCGACCATTGCGCATTATTATTCTATGTATAGTATCATATTCGACCCAATGATTTCCGCCTCATACTGTCCTATTTTGCAGTACATACTTGATAGTGTACGGGTTCAATTATCAAGTCATAAAGCAGGCACAACAACGTCTCCCGCTCGCCGTTTCTAGGAAATTGCTGCTGCACAACTTTTGACACGCTCAGGCATTTTAAAGAAACGTAAAGCCAGTATCAGTTAAGTCGACAAATAACATTCATCATCTCATGACTTTTAACCATAAATTTCATTAAATCCGCAATCAAATACGGTCCAACCCCCCAAAATTATCGTAGGTGTATAATTAACCACGCAGTGGCTGTAATACAGGAATAGACTACTGTTCGACTGTTGGGTTTCCACTGCAGAAATGAGTAACAAACAGTCTTTTGATTGATACGGTTACTATCCTCCAGGTACTAGAAGACTGACTTTTGGCGAATTACATGAACTTAACAGTACGTAAGACTAAGTACATTACTTTTGCTCCAAGGTAGTTAGTGTTTACTTACTCTCAAGCGGAAAACCACCGCATATCATCTACGATCAGTCTACACATGGAATTCTATCCCGCAAATATGAAACACTGTTAAGATCTCAATTGGACTGTATCACCCGGTAGGATCCATCAAGTGGACTTTTAGTTAACATTGAAAAGGTCCACGTTTCATTTCTGTGACCAATGCACGTTTGTTCAGGTAATTTCATGTGGATGTTTTCTGTTAAGCAGTCAGTTGCGGAAGCTCGTTGATTCGCCAGCCAACCCAAATCAATTTGGTTTTCAGAAACTTGCCCACTCTAAGTCTAATCCAAATTTTCTTGTCCAACTCAAGGAGCTTCTAGTGAGTATCCCAACCATGATCATTTGGAGTGATGAAGCTTGTAATTTTAACCTAACTGAGAAAACCTGTTCACGAGTCTTTCGGTTGGACCATACAGAACAGTTCCGTTTATCCCCGCTTTAAACCTTTTGGGCAGGCTGAAAATTCTATACACAATGTTGTGGTGCGGAATTTGTACATAACTGTATTTTCAGAACTACTGCTAAGTTGCTAATGTCGTGCTCAACAAGCTGATCTTAACAGTAATCAGGTCTGAATTGAAATTTCAGTCCGGACGAGGAGATGCTATAATGATGAGCTCTAATAAAACCAAACACTTGTGCGTCCTTTCGAGATGAGCCAGACAAGAGGTTTGTCTGGATGCAACGGCTGTGGTCGTATGTTTGCGGCGTTTAATCTGAAAAGTCAATTTCAGACACCTATTTGTTACTTCTGTTCAACGGTCGTTTGGGTTAAATTTTTACGGTGGAACTCCTCGATTTTTGAGTACGAGGTGCGCACATCTATGATTATTTGCATTTCTTGTGAAAAAGCTTGCATAGTTTACTGGCAATATGATGTGAGATTGATGTAAGTCACCCTCACATTCGTTTTGTTTTAATAGTTCAAGCGCGTTTCACTGAATGCAAGAATACCGTCACTTCCGGAGTTGGTACCTAGTGGTTCGCCAAGCACGTGGTAAAGTCTAAAATTAGCGCGCCACTGGAGATGAACGTTTCTGTTATGATACTGCATAGATACGGTTGGAAACATCTCGGTGAACAGTTTTTGTATCTTATATTAGACCAGTGGGCTGACTTTTTGGTGGAGGTTGTCATGTATGCGTGGTGCAGTTTAAGTGAAACCAATAACATCCGTTTGAATTGCTTCTTAATAAAACGGTACCTTTCGACACGTAAACGTTTAGCACTAAAGTGTTCCAGAAAAGCAAACTAAATTTACTTACATTACTAAAATTATCACTTTGTCAAATTTTCCAACAAGACAGTTAAGATTCAGTGCAGGATTTCTAACTGATGCTGAGTAAATTATGTTTACTCCCGCAGAAATTTTTTGTTCGTGCGAACATGAAGAGTGGTTCACAGGCACGCTAAGAGAAGACGAACGAAGAGTGTATATTATCAACCGTGGAATGCAATAACTTTTAATCACGAAGCTAGTGTAATTCGTTTTATTGTTGACGATAAAATTGGAAGAAAAAAACAAAAACTTTATACACAGCACGGTGTATTATTAGTTCGGAAACAAACGCATGCAGGCCGTTATTTCAGGAGGTTCTCCAAATGGCATATCATCAATGTGCTCATTGCTTAAACTATTTGGAAGCAAATCATGGCGATTTCTGGATTGTTACTGATCAGTAGATCGGGCTTTGGGTTGACTGAAATTAAACCGCGCCCGCAAGATGTCAAAGTTTCATACACTCAACAGAAAGCTGTTGTAAATCTACTTTAGCGCGTAGTTACAAAAAGAATATCGGAAACTGCGGATTGACCCGCAAGTTTGAGACTTGGATTTCCACTTACGTGGAAATGGCATTTCTGGGCAATGAGTGAAAGCAGACGACACACAATGAATGCGTATTACTAGTTCACATAAACAAACACGGAAGTTCGTAAAATATGACCTACAGGGCTTGATGCATCGATGGAACGTAATACGCAGGGTCTGTAAAAGAATTACGTGGTAGGATAAAAAGTCCAGTAACTGATGGCGAAGAGGATTTTCAAACTCATGGCCAGGAAAACCTTGGGGAAAATGGTATACATACTACTCATGAACATAAGCAAGGAGCGACGTACTGTAGCGTCAAATAGAAGATTGAGCTGATAATGACAGCCGGAAAATGTATGTAGCACAATGAGTTATTAGTTTGCGTCCGTAGTGGTAGTGAACCAGTCTTATGATGCTAACGATTCCTAACTGGATCTGTGGCTAGTCTACGACGAAAATGCCATTATCGTCATTTTTTCAGCACGACCAAAGAATTTCAAAATAGCAATCCTAAGCCGTATAACAAAACTGTTTGATGATATAGCAGAACCTGATTCGTAGTAAGTCATTCAAGTGTTATCTATTTGAGTGTGTAAACTTTTGCGATAGCAAGTGAAAGTTGATACGAATGTAAGCCTACTCAAAGAACGCTGAAAATGCCTGAAAACGATGTCCTTCTTTTTGTTGGGACACGCAGTTCTAATTACTTTGCAGGCAGATGTATTCAACGTGTAGTACATTTGCCGATAAACCGCCTAGGAGACATGCTATCCATGTTAATTTGTGGTTAACTTATTAAGTAGCGTAGTAGAACGGATTCCACGCATTCCGTCAGAAGTGAGCACAACGGTAAAAGCATCGAGTGCGTTGGTTGCATTGATTGTGAGCGCCATTTAGTTCTGGTTTAGGTTCGCTAGTGCTATTCTACGTTTCCGCATCAGAGCAGCCGTCTTTGCTTTGTTGGTTAACCTATTGTCGCATATCTTAGTGCAGCAGTAATGCATAATCTCTAGTTACCGCTTAGGTGTGTATCATTTGAGTGTTGTTGCATAGCTTGTCATTTTCGATTTATCTTACCATATTGTATTCTGTGCGTAAACCTGTCACAACTTGGTTGAAGTTCTGTACTATAGACGACCTGAATTTCTAATGTGTGATCCTTATTTGTCTCAGACTATACAATGAGAATAGTTCCTATGGTTATTGTAAAAACTGGTATCAAAACCAAACTGTTTCAGTTAGGTTGTGTGGACAGCGGCGGCGGTTGAAGTTGGTGTGCTCTTACTGTGTGTCATTTGAGCAGACTCTTACGATTTTCGCTAAACTCTTGACGTCAATAAGGCTTCAGAAATGGGCAATTTATGAACCCAGATAAATTTACGCATGATCGTATCAGTCCAGCTGAACGTGTTTTCGTTACTATATCTAGTGTGGTTTTTATGTCCGACAAGATCCGTGAGTATCTTTCTAAATGGTTATGGGATAGTATGGCAAGACCAATATCAAGTGCCATCCGATCGCACATGGTCGACGCGGGTCATCAAATCACGTCCGACATGGCATTCAGAATTATTTACAGTATCACATCCACTCCCGAGTTGCCAGGGTGACATTGTTACCGACGGGAGAGGCGATCGCTATCAAACTCTATAACTCCCAACAGTGCGCCGAAAAGAAATTTATACTGGTCCTCCACCTTCAGTACCCGACCATATGTGAATCGTTTGAAACTCAGTTGTCCAGAAACCCCATTTACACGTTATCACGTACCTGTCACGTAACTCATATAAACACAACAAACACGCACACCAACCCACTACCACCCGAGTAGAAATCCATCTACAATTTCCATGACTAGTACCATTGCACATAACCATGTTCCTGTTTAACGTATACGTTTAATGAATCCCTTGTAGTTGTATATGCCTGATGATAATTACGAAAAACAGCTGTCTGCAACCTTGACTTCTCATATTGGGTTTGGTCAGATGAATATTATGAAGTTCTCTCGAAAAATGACGTCATGGATTCAAGTACCGGACGCAATCCTGGCGATCTAGTGACCTTTATATAAGATGTCTGCTTCTATCGATGAGTGTGATCAACTGCTCGCGTAATCTGACTATAAATTTAATAACTGTGGTTCTTCCAATACGACTTTCAATAGAAACTTGAGGTGTCATAGTATTGTGGTGGCTGTATGTTTGAATAACCGACAGAATTACCGTATCCTTTATAGTGGCAAACATGACCGTACTCACGTTGTGTTTCCTTTGTTGTATGGCTCCATACTCAAGGCAGAAATAATGTAAAGCTGACTGGACGGTACTTCATTTTGACTACTGATGAGCAGTCGGGGATTTGGTTAATTCCAAGTTGAAAATCATTCGCATTTGCTCGCAGCATTTGCATTCAGATACACTTTACAGTCAGCCTCTTCCAAGAAGAAGCACTAGACTCGAGTTTCGCTCTCATCAGAGCTCGTCAGTGGTGCATATCCTTGCCGTGGCCGGGATTTGAACTCCGGCCAAGCGTTTATGAGGCAACCGTATTGACGACTGCGCCATTGACCTCATACTAGGCACGACCGAATCATCAAATCTGAACGATCTGGCAACCTGATTCCTGCCTACAAGCTAAAGTGGTTGGGCGTTTAGATTTTGTAAATCGGTCTTGCTCAATGTGAGGCAAACGATGTCGTTGTCAACGCGAGTGCCTCAAGAAAGCGTGGCCGGATTCAAAATCCCGGCTGTGACAGGGATAGACACTTCAATTGTTTGAAGACCAGTCCCTTGTCCAGGACAGAGAAGGTCTACGTTAGCTTTCTAGGCTGTCGTCAAACCGAAATGCATGATCACGTGCTGCCACGTGTGCACGTTATAAAGGAAGTTGTTTTTTTCTTTCAATGAATTGTTCGCCGTACTACTCTCTACAGCTGTTCGATTCGCGAGTCCGGATTGTTCCGTAAGTTTTTCAAAACAGCGGTTGATATGGCACACACGTAGAAGAAAGGTTAACTTGCTAACTTGATTCGTCAAGTTAACCTCGCTAAAAGTAAGCTGAGACTGGACATAGTACACGAATGGTGCTCTGGCGCTAAGTGACCTTCGAGATCAAACTTGTCGGTAAAATCAACATTATTTGCATCTTGTGGCTGCAATGTCGGTAATCTACCAGTTGGGTTGGGCGACAAGCAACTTCGAAAGTTTCTTAGCAGCTGATATACTCAAGCGTAGGCAAATTCGCGGACGTGTTGGACAAATTTTTAGAAGATTTTCTTAGGCGTGTTATTCCCGAAGCCCACTGGGTACTTGAACAAATTGTATGAAGGACGGAATAAGTGCATTTCGTGAGAACAGTTCACGTGCGTAGCCTCGTGGGTTCGAAGTTTTCTAACTCTAGATTGTTACGGGTTGCACACTTTGCGGTTGCCTGACATGTGTCTTTGTAGGAGGGTATTCGGGAAGTATGGGCTGAAAGTTTCTAAACAGAGGATGTTTGAGCAACTGTTTGTGATTCGAGTTTACTCAACGTAGGAAGAAAACAGTTTGCCAACCCTGGCTGGATATTCGACAGTCAGTGAAATGGTCAGTTAGGCATTGCTCGTTCAGTGTGTGAGAATGACTGTACCGATGAAGGACGATTATTTGCAGATTCTTTCATAGAAAAAAGTGTAAAACTGTCTTACACATTTAAACATTACGCACAAAATGCGCTTTTGAATATAGCCGTTTTATTGTCGTACACGTGTACTCAACTATTAAATGTCACACAATGTTAGGATGGTGCCTACTGTATACGTAGGTCAACCACTCTATCACAGAGGAGACACATATAACCGGCTGACCCTAGCTGAATCAGCACGGAGAAGAGGCGAACTTCTGTTCCTGTCAGATGAATTGCTGTTATTAAGATGCCCAATTTCTAATAATTTTAAAGGTTAGCGAGGCAAGATCTTCATTATTGTTATGAATAACAGATGACGGATTCAAAGTTTTCTCCCGGCTGATTGCTACGAAGACGCACCCAATGGGCATTTTGATGAATTAGTTAGCACCAAATTTCGCCCGGATAATACAGACAATGAACACAGAATGTTATTTTCTCTTTATTGACGGTATATGCGTACTGATAGCAAAGGGCCAAAAGGATCCAGCGGATAGACGAACACCATGTGGGTTCTAGTTATCGTAACCTTACAGGTGAATGACAGTGTTTGATTAACGAATGTTTTCACAGATGAAATGTCCCCAAGCCAAATGTGCAGACAGGATACGCGTGAGAAATTCTGAGTAGTATTGAGTAATTCGGTAGATCTGATGAGTTAAGTGATGCCAATTTGTAAAAAATCGGAGGTTCGGCCAAACTCAAGCTCAGACGCATCAAGCGATCCATCACCTAATCAGTTAAGACATTTCATCTTTGAACAGTGTTATCATATGTTCCACGATCTCACTTCGAATCAGGACAGAAGTTTGATTTTTTACAACCCAGTTCCACTTAAATCATCAAATCTCCTGAAGATTCAAATGAAGCACAGTTTCTATACTGAATATTGTTTCGTGTGGATCGCGGTGTGAAATAGTTAAGAAACCCTGTTAGACAGAAAAGCAGGTGGATTTCATCAGAGGTAGTGAGAAGGTGGGGACCGGAGTCCAAATGTGGAAAATTCTGAGCTCCCGACGTGGCTCCTTAGCTCAGTTGGTAGGACGCTTGTTGCGTTTGGGAACACTGTTTCAGTGTTTGATCATCAGGCTAATTACAACACAATAAATATGAAAACTGACTAGTGTGTGACAGAAAAACGGTCAATATAGGTTAAGGACGACGTGTTTGTTATCACTTACGTGATCACTGTTCCAATCGTGCCTGAACACCATCCTGCGTGGTGTAATTAAAATGGTTTCAAACGCGATTGTTGCTCACTTGACCGACTGCAATCAGCCTGTCAGTAAGAATGACCCTTTTCGGATTGTCAACCGAGTGCCAAGGAATCGATCAAAAATGGTGAGATTTCGAATGTTGACTGTTGCCGAAGCTATCAGCATCCGATTGAGCAACCCTGATATCTGTGCTCAGAAGAAGTTCGTGCGGACACTTAACCTACCCTGGTCCACAATTACTCAGGCCCACGATTTGGAACATTGATCACGTAACTGATAACAAACACATCGTCCATGACCTATATTGACTGTTTTCTGAATCATCCTAGTCACTGTTTTCATAGTTATTGTGTTGTAATTAACCTGATGATCACAAAGAGAAAACGAGTCTTGCTCGCTACTCTGTCGTTCTCATGACTTCAATAGGTATTTTCGAACGAACACTGTTTCTCTCAGTGGTTCACATACAGTTGGGGCGCTTTGTTCACAGTTGGATCTCATGCGTATCACCAAATCTTCCAGACTGCTCAGAGACGTTTTGATTTTTCAAAATATTTTTAAATTCTTAAAACCTTCAATATCTACCTCTGCTCTCATATTTACAGTTAGTGAAACATGTTTTGTCTCACCTCGTATCTTGTCTAACATTGCTTTTGCTCACGATCTTTGAAAACTGATCATAGTTGCCGACAGGTTGGCAGGAAATTTTTCGTAGCAACACTTTATAGTTCATTAAAAAAAAACGATTCTAAAATATTCTCCTCTCACTGTTCCGCTTGAGAATACGTCACTGAGTACATTGGTTTTCAAAAAACTGAACAGTGAAGCGTAGATTCATCAAGATAATGTTGAGCTCATTCAACGTGCTATGTTGGATAAAATAACGAAACGCATACAAAGAAAAGAAAGGGCAGAGGTATCCTATCAGACTTTCTTAGCATGCTGTTAACCAAATTACGGCGTTGTTGCATCGCACTAGGTATACTATTTTCTGTGTATCTGTTGCACAGCAGCTATTAAGATATGCGTTAAAGCATTGGACACAACTTCACGACTTTTTGTTGAAATTCTAACAAGACCCCCTATTTCTCAAGCCTTGTTCATACTTTGGGCATACTTTCGCTCATTTTTTAAGACTGTCAGTAATTGTTGATGTAACGTTCACCCATCGCTCTTTAACTGTTAATTCGGGGGGATTAGTTGCTGTTTTTACACTATGCCACTTACTAATGTTTGTGTAGACACAACGTTGAATAAACACAAATGCTCAGCAGTGCACGATGGTGCTAAACGTCTTGTCTGTTTTTGTTTACACGATGAGACAGTAAGGTCACGGTCATGGTTTCTGTGCTGGAACAAAAGAAATCAATGGGCAATTGAAATTTTCCTGTTCTAAACTACTCAGTGGAATATCAACAATGCCTTAGCACCAGAGAGGAAAACTACGTTCATCTCTGCATACTGATTTCAATTACCATAATTCAATAGTTCAGTCGCTTTAGCCACGAATTAGATAGCTTAGTTACCTGAGGCCAGAGACACGGAGTGGACGGACCTTTAAAAACTGTCATACATTTTGTGTTATCCAGCATTAAATCGGATTGCAAGAATTTGTATTTGGCATTGTATATCAGATATTTGTAACCACTTATAGCAAAATTGGTAGAAATGAATTAGTGGCAAGCATTATCGCACTCCAGCTTGTTATCGAACCGGTTTTCATTGCCACCAAACCCGTGATATTTGAATGGCACACATCCACTTTTGGACAGGTTATAGCCGTACATTATCTTGGTTGTTTCACAAAATCCGTGATCAAATTTCTGCTTGCAAACATCTGAATGAAAGGAAGTAGATTAAAACAAAATGACGTCCCTCATAACACGGTTTAAACTTATTTTGAAACCATTCGTTCTATGAAATGAGGGTTTGTTTAGGTCAGTTATTAGTTGTAACTAAAGCACATCCAACATGGTTGAAGGTGGCCAAGTAATTGTTAGTAATATAACTTGCTACCTTACAAAGGCTTTGGTAATGATAATTCATTTCTAACATCTCAAGACCAAATGAAATACGACCAGAAAACCGACAAACACCCCGCATAATAAAGTGATCACTAAGCGTTTTGATAAAGTTTAATGAAGCATTTGAGGTAACATGTTACTGAACACAACATCGCTGGTGGATTTCGTGTAATAGTGATCTTTATGGTTCTACTGATGAATTCTGTTTCGCAACACATATTGGCCAGTCCAAGCTGAACAGATTTACATATTGATGCGTTTAACAGAGACGTGTACACATGTTTACTGAGTGGTGACAACGGTGGTACAAGTGAAAAATTCAAAGTTGTACGGTATTTGTTTAATCGTACAAATTTTGTGCACCTATCTATATATACACTAATACAGTGTTTTAATGGCAGCTGAATTCAGAATTCACCGAATTGATTAATGTGGGCATCATATGACTACATTTTAACCAATACTGTTTAGTAGTGATGCACCGCTAGATGAACACGTCTAGTAGCGAATGACAGCTTTGTGATTCCATCTTTCGTATTTCAAGACATAGTTTTGTTCCTTACTAAGGCATCTATGTAATTTTTATAATATGCTTGAGCCAGTATGTCTAACTTTACCTGGAAATTAGAATGCCGGAACAATTTAATTCGGGCAATCTATCTGCTGCGTGTTACGTTCATGGTGGACATTCGGTAGATAATCCCAAAATTGACTTCACAGGTTCGGTAAAAAATATATAAAAAGGGAATTACATCGTTTTATCTTCAGCAGAATGTGTAAATCGATGCACACTCGGGCTGCAATGGTGTTTAATGATCACGTGAACGATTGGTCCGTATTTCAACTGTGCCATCTAACATACTACGTAGAAGATAGTCTCGTTAGTGTTCCCGTATTTCATTCGCCATGGAATAGTCAATAACTGAAATTGATGATATTATCGTTTCACGTGGTCCACGCACGCAACCTTTGAATATTTACTTCCTACTGAACCCTATGCATGTCTCAGTTAGAAGATTCTCTACCAATATATCGCGCCTAATTTTGTGATCCGAATCTATTTGTAAGTAATTCACCCCAGAGTATTAGAAGTAGAGTATTAAAATTCGCTGGTAACATTGTGATGATCTCAATCTGCCTATCAATTCACATTACGATTTAAAAGTTTGTTCTTTGCTACATTTCAGATCACTTTGCATTCTTCGCTGTTTTGAAAAATGCACATGCACTCAGAATCTCAATCTGACTGAACTGGTGAACATTTTAGATTTCCGCTTTCTTGCTTTTAGTTTACGATCAATAAAATTTGATTCTGTTTATGCCCATTTTAAACCCTCATACCCACACATTCAAGTAGGGGTTAGAATGTTTTGGATAATACGACTGCTACCGTTTTCTGCAATGTTTGTAAAATTCCAAAGGACATTACTTTTCATGTTCAGTTTTGTCCACATGACGGTATTTATCGTAAGACATGTTACGTCGTCAGCGAGCGAGAAACACCAAAATGAATGGAAGATGGCAACATACAAAATGTTTTGATCAAACACAGGCCTTAAACGACTTCTTTGCATTTGTATGCCGTCATTATATTGCAATTCGCTTAGCACAATCTAAAACTCATTTTGACAGTATATCTTACCCTACTTTTCATACCACTTTCAACACACAACCCATCCAAACGCAATAATCACGACAACAACCTGTAAGTGGGAGTGATGAATACGTTTCAGCCTTACCCATTTTCAGTGAATAGTGCGCTATTCAAAATCCCCTCATCAGATCCATCTCTCGTGTTTCCACTTTCAGACCCCATTCTGGTAAAATGTTTTCAGCACTTCCAACCAAGCAGTCAGACTCAGGTGACACACAGTCAGTCACCAATGGGAACACTATGAGAGCTTCAGGCTGAACAGTACTACCAGAGTCGCTCAACCAAGACGATTCTTCTGTTTTGAAACTCATAAAAAACGAGCAACCTCATTAATTGGCTTAATTACGTATGAGTACTGCCTTCCCAGTCCAAATTAATTGGCGGAGATTTCAACTGGTCTTATCTCTCTTGGACTTCATTCGGAGCTACTTCAAGTCATGATAAGTTTCCCAAATATATCTAACGATGTGAATGCGGCCAAGGTGTGTGGCAACTGTTGGACAACACCACATATTATATCCCATTTTTATAACAGGTACTTCCTCTGCCATCGTGTCCACTCCACAGCAATTCACAGGAAGTGCTCATAACGTAGTCGACTTTACGTTTGGTTTCAGAATTATTCAAAGTCGATCGTTAAGTGTTAATGCCAGTTTAAATTTGCTGACTGGAATACACACTCCACTCCTGTTGGGTTTATGAATGTGAATATTCATTTTCTGGTCTTCGATCCCAGTGAAATGGCCGATGTGTCCGAAGAACACTATAGGATGTGCATAAACATTTTGGTTCCACAAGGAGCACAACATCGTAATGCTGATGCCGATCGCAGAACTCCTACCTCCAAGGAGTAAGAGACGTTTAACTTTTCGAAATCACAATATTCAGAAATAGGGTTTCTTTCTTAGTGTGAAAATGCGTAATGTATGTAATAATACGGAAAACAAAGTTGAAATACTGCAACTGGGAGAATAAACTTGCGCAGATGATAGCAAAGTAAGTGGCTTGAGGCTAATGCAGTTCATAAGACGCAAAATCCACACGATTTATCCTATTATCTCAACATGAATTGTGAAAAATTACAACTATCGTTGCTGATCTCGTAACACTCTGTGAGGATCTAAATTTGTATAGAGCCGCTTTTTTTGCCATTTGGAAAAAAGTATTCCTGTCAATTCTTACTGCAAGCAAAATATTGTCTCTAATCATTCTCCTCTTGATACAGTAAACACAAACTCACGGTAAACCACACCACTAAACGTTCCTGTCATCTTTGTCTTGATGACGCCCACCGTGTTGCTCTCAGATTTGGGATGAAAGGATATTCCTACTTTCCTGTCCAATCTTTAGATTAGCGTTTACATCTCACTAGTCTTCTCTTAATTGGAAAAAATGTATAATAATGCTTCACTATGAAAGTGACTCAGCTGCCACCTTACTAACCGTGATTTATTTTTTTCTAAAGTTGTGAGTAGAATACAGAAAGCTATCGCGGTATGCATGTTACTTGTGCGTTAGTCGAATTCATTTGGTTTCATCAGTAATATACCTTTCCTGTTAGTTGAAACTGGACGGGTAGCAAGGTGGATTAAGCAATCACTCTTTCTGCCGCACGGCTACACTTTTGAAAGCTATGCATATTATGTCATTCCGGGTACTGCATGCCTATGTACAACCACATACGCAAAAAATGATAGGCTGGCTCTGAAGATTCTCCAGCGTGCATTCGTGAACAGTTTACTTGGTTATTTGCCTTCTGTGAGATAAAGGAAACACCACCGGAAGCTTAAATTTGACCTCCTCCGATTACGGCGACTCGAAGTGAAACTTACATCCACGTACAATAAAAAAGTTCGACAATAAATTCACTGATAACTTTTCTATTAGCGTGCAGCATATCTCTGACCAATGCCCAAGAAACAGAGTTCACTTTACAGAATTTTGAAGCCTAACAAAAGTTACGTTCCAAATTTTCTTCGAGGAAGTATTGTCACATTTGGAACAAACTCTTGGCGCATTTAGAGAAGTAAAGAATACATATATAAAGTAAAAACAGAACATAGAAACCTTTTGGGCCACATAGAACGTCGTGTACTCTTATAACATCTATTTGCCTGAGAACAGTGTTCTTGAAAGTGGACCCGATAATGTGAAAAAGATCTGCATCGCATGAAATTACGTCAGATGTCCTCATAGTTGGTCTAAGCTATCGATCGCACAAATAGAGCTATTTGTCAAGGTTTGAAAGCTTAATACTAACCCAGCAGAAGAGATTTTCACGGACTGATAGGCAAAGCGCGTACGCTTTAAGAAATTAGGCCTATAATCGAAATATATATCCATATAGTTATATATGTTTGTATAATCCTGCTACTACCTCAAGGATCGGTTCTTGGGCCAACCCTCTTTCTAATCTACGCTAAAGACATACCAAACCTTGTTCGATGTAAAATTATCTTATTTGCAGATGATATCAAGTTATGGGCGAGTATACACACCTCCGAAGACTGTGTACTTTTGCAGGAGGACCTCAACGCACTATATGATTGGTCATTGAGAAACAAATTACCCTTCAATTTTCAAAAATGCAAAATGCTCAACATAGGAAAATGTGTTGAATTCACCTACACACTGGGTCCGCATCGTCTTGCATGGACTACTGACGAAAAGGACTTGGGTGTTTGGATTAGTAGCAGCTTGAAGACCTCATTACAGTGTACTGCTGTCTACAAGCGGACTTCAAAAATCCTGGCACTGTTGAAACGGATCTTCGGTAGATTCACAAGACAGACGCTGCCCAGTATACTCAACACGTATATCAGACCAACGATGGAATATGCTGTCCAAGTCTGGTCACCATGGCTTCAAAAGGATATAGTTCTGCTACAGCGAATATACCACCGAGCTACCAAGTTGGTGACTGGACTCCAGAGCAAACCATATGAGGAGAGGATTGAAAGTCTTAAGTTGTTTGACTTCTGCTATCGCCGCATCAGAGGCGATTTGATCCTTACATACAACATATTACACACACCGAACCACCCGCTCCAAAAACTGTTTGTCCGGCGAGAACCGCGAATTAGCAGGACTCACGATTATTTGCTAGCAGTACCGCACTCGCGAGGGAACAGCCGGAGGTACTTCTTTGCAGTACGCGTGTGTTTCGCCTGGAATTCTCTGTCCCAAAATGTCGCTCAGTCACCCAACTTAAATATTTTTCAAAACTAATCCAGAGTCATTTTTATCTACACAACCAAAAATCGAACCCCCACACAGTGCTCAACTTCTGTAGAAAGAACGCACAGACGCATGTTTGTTTTTCATTGTACGCACATTACACACTTCCATCCTGTGGTAATTGTAAAGCTGATTGCTTCTTATACCATCAAAACCTCGAATTACATTGAATTACTAATAACCCGGTAATCCTGGCACACCTTCATGTCAAACTTGATGATAAGCAGCTGTGAGGGACTATTGATCGCTAAACAAAAGAGGTGTACAGTAAGAGTGTCAAGGAAAACAAAAGCGAACCCACTCCAGGAATGTCTTTGTCGCGATCTTATTCCACTCATCCATGTTCTATTCGCTGCTTGAAATTCTAGTAATTCAACCAACAGTTTATGTGTGGTGCAATATGCATTGTTTCCAATTTACGTATCGATCACATAGAACATATCGGTTGAATTGTAACAACTGTTTACTAACATGGTGTTTTCCAGTAACTTACACAAATGCAATCATATCACATAGTGGTTCTTGCCAAAATTCGCATATTGCATCAGTCGTTTCAATTCTCACGATAATACCTCAGTTTTCCGCTGTTCATTGAAAGCTGCGTTTTCATTGATATTTTCAAAGGTAGCTACTAGGCGCAAAAATATTCTACAATCTATGGACACTCGAAATCCCGTAGTGATTGTACGATTCTCAGTTTTTGGGCATCTTCGAGGCCATTTTCTTGTTCAGTCACCCCCCAGGTTACAAAGTTCCATTTTCCATCATCATGAAAGATTTATTTCCTCATTTTTCTGACATCATTTACAGAAGTCAGCAACGAAGCACTTCAACATTTGGTTTTCTCCCCTTCTGGAACATATGTTGACATAACCTTGAGTAGTAGGTCACACAACCTTGCAAAAACAAACTGATCCGGACCGTGTGTACTAACCTCGATTTGTCGAACTGTACCATTATTAGTCCCGTGTACCACTTGAAGTTGCCCGTATTTATCACACTTATCTGAGTGTGTTCCTTTTCAATAGAGTGTGGAATTATGCAACAGTTGTGTTAATTTCATCGAACTAAACAGAACGCAACAGCAGTAATCGGCACGAAATCTCTCTGCGTGAGTTACTGTACCGTAATACGTATTGATATAGTAGTTAACTAAACAGAATATTGATGAAACGTTTTACTTAAGGCAGTTAAACAAGTAAGACTCAAGTAATGTGACGATCCATCGCTTAAAATATCATTTGAATTAAAGAGATAAAAGGAAATTCGCGATCTGTAAATGACATCAAATAGAACAAAACGTGCTGTTAGTATTGTTATAGCGAGTGGAATGTTTAGGTTAATAAGAAAATATGCAAGAACACAACGAGGTTTTCTGCAGCACCTACCACTTGTTGGTCTATCAATAAACTCGACTACCTCTAAAATCACCCAAACATTACATGCATTTTTGTGAGATTTTGTTCAAACTAATAGCTTTGAAGTGGTTCTAATTGTTACTGCCACTATACTTATGTAGGCCGAACCTCTTAATCAGGCTATAGTGCCCCAGAGCCTCAAGTCAATTTTACATACTACCATCGGTGACGCGTTAATCTCGATCCTGCGTCGCTGATTGAATAAACTTTCTATACAAACTGTAAATTTAACTAAAAATCCCGTTTAAAATGCCTATCAGCCAAAAATTTCCTGCAATGATCTGCCGTTCATCTGTATTCGTAAGTACTCCTGGGGTATTAATGATGAAGAGTTCCAAAATTGAAGGAAAATGCAGAGAAATAACTGTGATTGTTACCGCCACCGGAATATTATGCGTAACATGGCATCGAATTTTCTTGTCAGAATGGCCGTTTTGCGATTTCAGATCGACTAGTGAACCGGCCATGCATCAGCCCGGGCTCCCACGTCCACTGATAAGGACGATGATTTGAGCGTACCCTAGTAGTTACTGCACAACATAACTAATAGACTGGATTCTTCATCCAAAATCTTCTCATTGTATTGCTGACTCATTTTCTCATTTGTTGATCGGAAGTTCTGCAGAGTTGAAAAAATAGCCTGACAGTTTTGCACAGTGTATCTTTCAGACGCTTCACAATGCATTTGGTGAGTTCATAAAACGCAACTTGTGTTCATACAAAAAACCAGATGGATAGTATGAAACCAAACAACAAATTCGACGATGACACATGGGCAAATACACATGTGTCACTGTACATTATTTGTCAAGGCAATCCGTTGCCTATAAACTAGTCTTTTTGTAAGCAGAGAATTGTCTTCCATTCATTAATTGTTACTGCGTCCACAAACCCGAAGAGCAATCGACTTTTGCCGCGTAACACATAAGACGACCTTTTTCCAGACTCTGTGATCGTCAGCATTTCAACAGGGGTTGAACGATCAACGGCACCAACTTATTCTTGTTCGTCGAATTCTGACGCGAATCTGAAGTTGTGATGCTTATAAGCATTTTAAAGATCGCATTTCTTGACCTAGCAGATAAATAAACCTGTAAAATGCAGTTTTCCCGTAGCAGAATGCGGCGGGGTATGCTGAAGTGTTACACAATGTGTGAAAAGTTTCGATCTGTTTAGTTTTTTTCACAAGATATATTAGTTTCCTTCTTCTTAATCCTGTACACTTTTAGCATTGTAGTTGTTTCGAAAATTCAGTAATTCGAAGTCCGTTATTACGTAACTTTTTAAACACGCATTCCTTATCTGCTCAGCTGATGTCGAACGATGGATATTTTCAATCAAAAGAATATCGGATATCTGAGGAGGTCAATGCACTTACCAGTCGAATTTGCAACGATACATGCAGCCGTACAAAACGTAACTAAAATAGTGAAGTGAAGTTGCGTCATCGTGTGTGTAATGGTTGTTATGAGCTGATCGAAGGCGGTTCATTCATAACACAGGATTTACATATATATATATATACATAAATGTGGTGCGACTGGACCGTCGCCATCTAGCTGTTGTACGCCATTTTGAGTATAATCTTCTAGTTGCTGCTCTCCAAGAAAATTCTGCTTGAATCCAAAAACTGACGTTCAGTCGATTATTAAGTTTGAGTTGATTAATCAGTTCATAATAAACCAATATAAAGACAATGTGTTTGTTGACAGATGAACAGCGAACCAAGTAGCATGTTTTTTAGTGTATAAATGCAAACTAATATGCGTGAGAAAAGTTGCCTTTTATTTTCAACACAACAATGTGTACCAAAAGAGGGATGTAGATATATTGGCAAGGTTAAATTTAAAAACATCTGGTACATTCGTAAATTTTAAAATTGTTTGACAGAGGTCGAGTCGATGACTAAATATTGGTTGATTATTCATTGAAAAGACATGGCAGCCATTGACATACAACGAAATATGTGGATATAATTAAAAAAACCAGGCTCTGTGTTACTAAGACGACAGGGTTAGACTTATCAAGGCCTCAAAACACGTCTCTATCATATGGTACAAACTATTAATCCGAAATGCTAAGTTTTAAAGAGGCACGACATGGTTTGCTTGGTTTTTTGTAAACCTCCGGTTTTTGAAATCATCTTTCTTCTCTCTTGTCGCATGATGAAAAATATATTCAAGTGAGTATATTGATGTGCACTATACAGAAATTAAAGACACGATTTGTTTTTATGTTGTGGGATTTTGCGTGAAACATTACTGGGGGTACATTCGCTAGCAAGACTGTATAGTCCAAGTAGACAATTACCTCATTTTGAGTATATTTAAGAAAAGTCACTGTCTGTCATGGGGTGATGTTAATTGGGCCATACTTGAAAATGAGCCGTTCAGCATGTTCTCACTTTAAAAGCTAGCATTCATTATTAGCGTGAAACAAAACATTTCAAATAACTAAACAGGACATACGTTTATCGATATTATTTTTAAAACGTTCTGATTTCAGAATCCTGTCTTTTTGTAAAGATGATATTTTTCGTGCCTGACAATAAAACCTTTCAGGGTGCGTGTACTTATGATTGCCATGAAAACGTCAAAATTGCGTGATAAAAGTATGGTTTTTAAATAGTGAAGTTTGGTGCGAAACAATACTGGGCAAAGATCACTTGAGTGGTTGTGCAGCTGAAATTGCTAGTTACAACATTTCGAACATATCAAGGAAATCATTGTCTGGCGAAGACTGATGGTAGAGGTAAAGTTAAAATTTAAACGGTGAACACGGTTTCGATTTGGTGACGTCCTTGAACACTGTACAAAGGAAGTCTCTTCTGCACACGAGTAATTTGCCCAATCAAAACGACCCCATTTACCGTATAAAAAGCTTTGTAGTGCCACGACCTGTGTAAGTATGTAAGGCACTTCTGAAGGTTTCACTGACGAAACTACTGTTCTGTTCAGCAACTTAATAAATCAGGTTATAGGTGATTGTTCCATTTGACAGCTAACTGGAAACTATTGAGAATAACGGGTGTGTTGTCTAGTCCACAGTATAGATGCCGAGGAATATTGCGTCAAATGTCGTCAGTGTGCGTGTAAATTGTCAACAACTTATAAGCAAACGAAACGGAAACCAGGTCTTGGAAATCGAGAGTGAAACGTGAATTTCTAATATTTAAAGTAGGACAAACCAAACCCCGTCAGTAAAGTATAGCAGATCGATTAACCAGAATGGGGTATAGCGTCGAACGTTTTTGAGTATTTTCAGTAGTAAATTATTTGACTAATTTCTAAAAGTCAGCCTAAAAGTCAGCCTCGATGAAGCTAGCCAAATTACCCGAATCGAAGTAGTTGACAGAATCGAATTGCTTCTATGGGCCATCTGCCGGGATTTTCGCATTTGAGCACAGTAGTCATCCAAACCGTTTCTACAAATCCTGCGAACATTCAGTGAGAAACCCATGAAGCATATTTCTTTCGCAAAGTAGAATATATGTGTACTTTCCAGCAATAGTGTTCACGAATGGTGTAACTGTCAACGCTGAAAACAGAGACAGTAAAATTCACTTATATTAAGCAACAAATCATACAGAGTTGGCTGTAAACAGTATTAAGCATCTCAACCTGGCGGTGTAATTTAGGGGGCAATCTAGGACGGGCATTTATGCACAGTTCGTTGTCCGCTAGTATTCGTAGCGGAACTCAAGCGCACGCTTATAACTCTGCAATGACAAGCAAGAATAGTTTACCTGTAGATTTCTTGTGTCACTGTTATCAATGTGAAAGCCATAAATAACAAAATTGAAGTCGAACTGAACTTAAATTCTCGTTACTTTTAGATAATGCAAAGAACACACTGATACCCCGTTCACGATGAAAAACGATTGGTTGATCGTCATTTTTACTGTACGAAGTCAAAAGCTATCTGATAAATCTGGGCGTTACACTTTGATTACATGGAACAGCTTGAATGAAAATGTTTCGATCCGGTGACCGACTGAAGTTCTTGTTTTCATTGTTAACAGGATCTTCATCTTCCAATGTTGAAACAAAAATTTTACTGCGGTAAGTCCTGAACAGTGATAAAGAAGGGGATATTCTAGTTGCAGTCTTAGTCACATACATAGGGCAATCGTAGATAAGGAAATGGCATAATCTGATTGGTAACGTTAATGTAAGCATGGAGATTGACACACTTCGCCCACCATCATCAACAAATTGTCCAGACCAAACACTAAACTGAATGAACGTTTCAAACATAATCTTCTAGATTTCTTCGGATAAAAAACAGGCATATCTTGGTTTGCTGATTCTATAACCAGCTAATGTCACAACGTTCTTGTTTGTTTGAATGTATGTGCCGTTGCTCCCGTTCTTCAATATCTGAACTTCCTTAAAGAAATTTTGAGGGGTTTTGCTGATAAGTTCACAAATGATGTTATGGGTATGCATTCAGGAGTAAATGTGAGAAACCACTTAATTACATAAGGTCTATGCGTCATGTTTTCAAATTGATCCACAGCCAATCGATCATATGCTGCTAGTGACAAGTTATTTGTATGTTTGTAATTGAATGAATACACAAATTCAGTTGACCGTTCACAACATTTATCTCCATATTGCTAACAAACCTCCGTAGCATTTATCGCATCCATTACATTTTCACACGAACCGAGATTGACACGAACACTTGCGCCTGATGTTGATATCATATAAAAACATATGCACACGAAGCTAATCAGAGAGAAAGTCACATTAATTCAAGGCATCGTCCTCGAAGTTTCATGGGTTTTGGTCATAAGTAGGACAAACTGTAATAAATGTTCAGCATGTGGAATAGACTTTATTTAGTCCCTTCAGTTCAGCCGGACACAGTTACGTAGATGTTGAAATGCACTGGTGTTAGAGANTCAAGACAGGTCAAAATCTCCGATCTCATTAAACTTGCACGACGACTCATCAGTAATCAGTCAAGTGAAATTTTAAGCTTTCATTCGGTGGTCGACAAACATGCAAATTAATAACGTTGTTTTTCATCACATTTTACTCGTACGAAATAAGCACTTGAGTTATTGGTATATTACGGTCACGTATGTGAGGGATTACTGCTATGCTCTATCGTAAGTAAGTTCTTGAAGTTACGATCATTCAGTTGTGGCTTTATTGTTCAGTGGACTGCGCCTGGGCAACTAGATTTTGGGCAACGGAATGCACTTTAATGAGCTGAAGCAGGTGATAGTAAAATTTTAATGATCAGTTTATTGACATAACAGTGTGAAATTTTCGAATATTTTCAAAAGCTTTCAGTAGGTAATGGATCAATGTATGTAAGTCTGCCCGCAGGTGATGTTGGAGCCATGTGCTCGCATTTTTTGGCGATCGAAATAATGCGTAAACAAGGCAATACATGTATGTCACCTGTTTTGAGCACACAAACAGTTTCAACAGCAAATAGGTGCGTCAATGAAAGAAGTCTACTGACAGAATGCTTCATGTTCCTTTTCAGGAGCTACCAGGCAATGTGTAACATAGTAGGTTCTGCGTAAAATGTGTTTTCGAAACTTTCGCTTTCGGGGCTGTGTAAAAATACATCTGGTTTTAAAGCCTCAAGATTTTGAAGTCAACTTCCGGTACGCATAGGGAACTGAAGTAAAAAAAAACAATATCCTGGAAAGACGAAGGTCGCGTATGTGTCTGTCATCATGCTTAACATTAGTGACAGGACAGTAAAGAAAGAGTAGGGATATGAACACCGATCTTTTACACAGAGTACTGTTGCATAACGGACAGCCTCGTTCCGATCACGTTTCACGGTACATAACCTTATCATCTGCACATACCGCCATACTATCCAGTCGTTTCCGCCAACACTTATCAGCCATGGAATTGTGGATGGTCCGTCGACAAACTAAACGGTATGGGCTTGAACTAGAACTGTGTATCGCCCACCGTGAATGCGGCTTTATCACGGTTCGTCGGTTTGGCGACATCCTGCCACTATCCGGGGCGCATGTCCAACGTCGTGAACAAAGTTATCTGTTGTAACTTATCGAAAATATCACCTACCGACGGTATCAGGACAAATATGTTCTGTGTTAATTCATTTAACCGTCTAAAATTCACACAAAAGAGACATTTCCCTTCGGACTTTTTCACGAGGAAAACAGACGAATTATACAGACTGTTGGCTTTTTCGATAATATCTTCAACCGGCTTGTTGTTTACCTGCCTCTTTACATCCTATTGAAGATAAATCAGTACCTACTGAGTCCGTGAGATCGGACTGGTGTTTCAAATACAATCCGATTGCAAAATCCTCGGGGGATTATCATCGTTCGTGGATAACTCAGCGTATATCCCGACCTGGGACTGTGCAAATAGAGCATCTAGTCGTGCACAACTGGTTGATGCTATCCTGTTGCTGTCCTGTGAGTATCAGGTAGCCATAGCTGTTTGACAGACTTTTAGCTACAGGTGAATTACTGCATCTGTTACAGCGAGGAAATGGCTCTATGGATCGTTTGCTTGGTTCACGGGTGCACAGTGGAACGATGTCGCACGATATGGCTGCGAATATGCACCCCACATTCTTCCAGACCACCAACTGGTGGATATGATCCCTAACTGTCCTGATTATCATGCATGTGGGTTTTACATTTTGCTCCTCTAGACGTGCAGTCATCAAAATAGCCGCCTCCGTATCGAGCAAGCCCCGACTCACCTCTCCCTGTTAACTTCATCCCTCAAACTTACGGACTCCATCGCAGTCGCTTCCACTACTAGCTAACCTGCCCAACAAAAAGGACAATCATGGGATACTTTACTTTTATACCAATGAAGTCTCTCGGTAGGGTGATCTATCTTCTGATGTCTTTTTCCCATAAAGCAGCATCCTAGTCGGTAGTTTGCCGTGGTGCTGTTCCCAATGCAACCACATCTGCTGCCAGCTGCTTTATTGCTTTGTGCATTTCGTCTGGTGTTTTCTTGTCCTTATTACTGATTGCATCTATCGAGTCTACCGACATTACTCCAAACTCCCGCGCCAACTTCGCAAGTTCATCGAGGTCCAATCGCCTGGCGACATGGGTAATACGTACTTGGTCGTGAACTGCCGTCGTGATTCTTAATCAGGTTCTGGTAGCACCCCGTCCAAAACACCGAGTAGAGTAGCAACAAACACAGATGAATCACCCCCTGATCCAAGCCTGCTCATCTTTATTTGCTGCATGGCCTCCTGGCGGTTGGAGAGGCTGTTACACTAAGTCACCAGTGATTCCTTCTTAGCGGCAGACCTCATCTTCCGGGGGCCTCTTTGGGCTGAACGCAGCACCGCCTATGCCCTGCTTTCCATCAGCATCCGCAAGACAACCAGCTTCCCACGGTCGGTCATGATTTTGACCACTTCGGCCAGATATTCGAATCCCCTCAGGAACGATAGGACGTTTCCATCTTCAAACGGTTGCAGCCAAAGTATTTCCAACTTGGCGTGATTCACGGAACTAACTGTTGTGACCGCAAAAGACGGTCAGCCTGTAAGGTCGCCCATTGTACGAAGTTGCTTACAGGCTACGTCAAAACATAAGACCATGAACGCATGCACACATCTGCACGGCTGACGTGTACTAACACACATTGGGTAACAAAACCTTGTCATTCGCCCTGGTGGCGCTCCCCCCATAATGCGTGCACACTAATCCGTTAACCGCTTCTGGCCCATCGTCTTTCTGGCATTGAAACTTGCCCTTCAGTCCT
This sequence comes from Paragonimus westermani, assembly GCA_008508345.1. Classification (NCBI taxonomy): domain Eukaryota; kingdom Metazoa; phylum Platyhelminthes; class Trematoda; order Plagiorchiida; family Troglotrematidae; genus Paragonimus; species Paragonimus westermani. The sequence continues at coordinate 82,221 of QNGE01002959.1, forward strand.
CGAATACACGTACTATACTAATCATTATTGAGGCGGCCTGTTATACAACAGTATTAATGCGGAAACTGACGAGTGTGCATGCGAATTTACATGGGATTACTCGATAGAAGAGTGGAAGAACCGTTTGTAAGTTACAATGCATTACACAAGGAAGATTGTGCCTGTGCGTTTTTCATGCCTTTTGGTGGATGTTTTTCGAGAAGCGGTCAGTCAGTCTCACTGGATTACGGTGCTTTCACGGTGAAGTGCCAATCGGTTTTTGGAACAGAGTTTAAAAGACAGACATTTGGCCTAATAACGGCAAATGGTTGGAGAGATTCTCTCAAAATGTTACAGTTTCTCAACAAGTTCGCACGAGAGTTTTCCCAATGTAGGTTCATTCTAATTCAAAGCAGTTTGCTTATATGATATTCTAAATTGTCATGCCAGATAAGATGTATATTAGCTTGCGATACTTTGTGTGGAGAGATATGCTGTAAATGAGTGGCAAACGTTACGATGGAGGAGTCACGTCTATCAACTCACGTTAACTCGTAAGCTTCAGTTTTAGTTTTGCATCTGGTGTGAAGTGATCCAAAGTATGAAAGAGTGTTCTTTGTGAACGAACTGGAGAATATAAATTGGTAAACTGTTACTGGTTGACTATTGGAGACTGTTAAACACAACCAAATCAGATTTACAAAACTGGCCACAGACGAACGTACATAATACAAATTAAAGTTATCCGCATAGGATTTGCAGACAGTTATGCAATCGAGGGACCGAATCTCATTATAATATAAACGATTAGTTCTCCGGTTTCGTCTGCCGGAATGTGTAGTTCTGAAGGGAAAATGAAAAATGCGGTGTAACTTCCTCGGTTCTTGAACGGAAGTCACGGTTTCTTCTTGATAGCCGTTATATGAGATAGTGCCGTCCGACATCTAGCAACCATAACCGATAACGTCCGATTATCTCTTTGAGAATACCATCAGCCGTGCTTATCATCACGAACATAGCGACAATATGTCTTTTTGCCCATGTTGTAGAAAGAAAGCAAATCGTCTAGGACGTGTGGATGGTAGTTGTGTGCAATTATGATGAAGCATGCGAACGGAAAGGTCTGCCACTTTTGGCAGCATCACATACCACAATGATATGTAACAAAAACTTCAAGAAGCCTAGATTGCATTCTTCTCCGTCAAACAGCGTCATTCCACAATGACAACCACAGACCAGCCACCAAGATGAGAATATACTTAAACAGCAATTAGTAGATTACTACAGAAGTGGCCCAGTTTTCCATGAAAAGCACATTGATGGATTTTGGTTACATGAAACTACGATTATATCTGCCTCGAACTCGTCCGTGAAGACTGATGCATCACTTAGTAATTCCGTTTCGAAGATCACACACAAAGGAACAAGTGGGAGGCATGGAATACTGATTAAAACGAGTACAACAATAATTAAGCATATGAGACCTATATGTTGGCTTCGAAATCCCTAATGAATTTGTAACTCCTCACCATTACATTTGAAGTCTTCCGTTGTATGGAATTACCATTTCGGTAGAAAGAAACTTTTGATTTGTTGTAAAACATCTGCACCAAGTTTAGTTCGAATGAATTCAAACACATTGAGCGTCGTGTTTAACATGTTGACGATAAACAGACTGAGAATAAGACATAGTTATGAGCAAGCTGTAACAACCTACGCTTCAACCACCTCGCGTGGCCTTCCTCCGGAGCGTTGTCAACACAGTATTGACAACAGTTCTGAGGAAGGCTACCCGAAGTGGTTGAAACGTAGAGTATTATAACTTGCCTTTAACGTTGTGTTATTCTCAATCTGTTTATGAAAGGTTTGGTGTTAAAACCTCTGAAATGAACGGATTTCAAGGTTTAACGTCATCTGAGTTTGATTGCAGTTGTCACTCTCAGAATGTGTTTCCATCCATCTACTCACAAACGAAGCACAAACACCAGTTTTGTTCCTGCTGCTGTCGATTGCCGGTAAATAGCTTTGTTGTGACGTGTGAGTTCTTCTGTAGTCGTTTTGGTCTCTGCGCCGTTGAACTCGTTCTATGTGGGGCAGGATTACCACGTATGTAGTGGCAGATGGACACCGGTTGACATCAAGGAAATAGCCTGTAACCGCTATCAAATAATGCCCGTAAATCTCAGTACAGGGAAAGAAATATCAACGTTTCATTGCGAAGGACAACCTACTCACTTCTCAGAAGCCGACAGTGGCTTTCGTCACGCCCTAAATTAGATTCCGGAACTTAATCCACGTTGGTCAAGAGGCAGTCAAGAGTCGACCAAACACCCGAATACTATCGACGGCTTTCAATGCGTTCTCCGCCCGAAGTTACGACTCTTGTATGCATTTTAAAGCTACGAGAACGTAATATATACCACTTAACGACAACTTGCAACCTCTTATGTGGTTGTTCTGTGGATGACGAACAGATTGATGAAATTCAACACTGCTACTGTGTGGGAGATATGTTAAAACGAAGAGGCATTTGCCACTGTTCTTACGGATTTGTGTATCTCACAGATATAAAGCAGATATCGAGCATTCAAAAGCAATCCACAAGAGACGTGTGCCTACTACACGTTATCAGCTTACTCGAGGAGAACCGTTCGAATGCGGTTTGACTAAACGACGAAGGAAATCTACAGTGATGACATGGGGTTTTTTAATTGGGATAGATTTGTTCTCCATCTGTATTCACATTTACACTCATGAATGCTAGTCTCGAAGTACGTTCTGCTCATCAATTCATGTGCTCTAAGTAATCTCTATGATATATGTTGAAACTGATACTCACATCTCTCGAACACAGATTATTCAAACTTACCGATGTTGATATATACAAGTCCATCGTTCAATGTCTACTCTGTAACTTCATATACTCTAATGTCCAATACCGTTCTAAACCTTAATCACTTTACGTTGTTCTTATTCGGCCATGTATCCGAATTGCATGCTGGAGATTGTTCTATTTTCAAACGTTTTCTGTGAGAGTACAAAGACTGACGTTGTTGGAAACTGGGTGTCGGATGATCCCTCATTGAAACAATGGTGACATCTGATAAATTTAGTGACGATGATGGTGTCTTGAAGAACAAGATTCCCCAAATTATTGTAACTCATATACTTAGAGAAACAAGAGTTACTGGAAGTGGAACAGATTTCTTCAATTGAATTTTTCAACTAATATACGGGAACCTGTGCACATATGACGCACAATATGGCGCAACATTTTAGAATCAACATGCTGATGTGAATATCAGTGTGGAATTTCAAATGAACAATGCAAATGTGTTAAAATAGTGCGGTATACATGGAAATTAGTAGTTATGTAATCGAGTATAAGAACCACTAATCACTGTAATATGCCAAAGTGAATGGCCGACAAATAGACCTCAAAAATTCATCGGAAGATACGTCCGCTCTCAATAAATCGTGGATTCCGTAGACAATTGTGCATGATACGAAACAGCCCAATTTGTGTGTAATTCATCACGTTATGTTTTATTCGAAATCGAAGATAGTTATTCGCTAATTTCTATCTTAAGCAAACTTAGGTTGCAAAGATGTGACGATTTAAATATCACGAGATCCCCTAGCAACAATTAATAACTGAAAACTGGACACGACCCTATCTGTATACTGAACTTAGCGGGCCCAAAAACAAGCCGATCAACGTAAAAATAACATGTCCACTGAAAAAACCTACTTTTAACGGTTATATGTGAATTCTGTGTTGTTTTGCATAGTGTCAGCAAAATATGCAGTACAACCAAGCTACCGCTTTAGGTGAATATTGTACGCATGAAGATATTCCTGGCAGTGAAAGGACAGTGATTACAAAAGAGGTAACTTTCATTTTGAATAGGATGATATTGGTTAGTCGGATAGTTTAAGAATTATAGTTGGTGCCTAACTTCAGTCATACACTCGTCTATACAATGTATCCTTATGTATGATGGGTCGAATGGACAAAAAGTATGCTCCATCGTAGTTTAAAGGAGAATCTTAATTAGCTGACTTGTGTAAAATTGAAACATCCTTTCAGAAGTAACAAAAATCCGACTTTCACAACTGAACTGAATTATACACAAGGACATCTGAACGTAAGATCATAAAACATTTTCAAACGACTTCACATTAACTGGGAGATGTGTCAGTAGTTTGTGGTTAAATTAACCACGCCGACATCAATGGAATCCGAAGCACACTCAGCCTAGATAAAATGTAATCCGAAGATGATCAAACAGTCTTCAACTGAAAAGCAACCTGAACAGTCCTAGAGTTTAGACTTCACCAACATCACGTAGCAGGTACCAGCTGGAAGAATTGATATGTTTGTGAACGAAAAAATTATCGGCTGCTGGACAGCTCGGAGAAGTCACAAATTTCATTCAATGAATTGTCCTCATGATCGGCAAACTTAAAATAAAGTGAATATTTATGGTGCTAGTTTTGGTCGGATGGCTAAGAATATTTGATATGATTACGTTCGCAATGACTATCTCCGGATTTTCCGAAGTGTGCTCTGATTGTTTATGAAATATGGTTTGTTGAGTTGGTTATTTCACACCGATTGACTTGGTCTCTGTGGATATTCAGATTTATCAAATCGGTCAGTTGACGAGACACATCCCTTCCGTCCCACCAATCTCTGGCGCCATTACTTTCAACCCGAGCAAACGATTCAACTCGTTCATAAATTTTTCACGGATGGCTAATGGGACTGCCTGCGCTCGTAACGCAACCGCGACGACATTGTTTGCTACAGAAGGACCAATGTTGCCGGACATACAAACCAAAACAGATTCAAAGACAGGGAAGTGCAGATCAAACATTTGGGGCATCACCAGCAGATGAAGACAATTGTCATAGTAAGAAGTCACGAAGTACATTTTCTGAACGGCTTGCACACTCAGGATTAGTGTTGACTGTCCATTCAGGACAAAAATTCTCACGTAAGATCTGCCATACATCCCTCTTGCTCCAGGTGCATCTCAAACACCATCCAACATTTCCCATGCTTCTGATTCACGTTAACCAGAAATGAGATAACTATTATGTTACCTCATCAAACCTTGTGCACGCAACAACGGTTGAAAAGTGCTGATGTGCAGCATTTCGATTGTGAGCGAGTTGACAATGAATTAATGCCATCGACGAGTAGATGTAGTCATTTAAGACAACCACTGAGCAGCCTTCAGTGTAACTTGAGTTTGACCGGGATTACTACCAAGCGCACAGAAATAAAACGAACATGCGCCTCGTTTGTCATCACCAGCAACGATCGTAGAATACAGTTTATGAAAATCAGACCAATACGACACGCATGCTCTTGCGGCCAATCATCACCCATTCAAGACCAAATGGGTTGTCTCAGATATTTTGTGTACACAATTCCCGTTGGTAAGCACGGACAGGCGTGAATTCGCTTATGAATGGAAATTTCGGATTTCCCTCTTTCACGGTTACTTTGAATGAGTCAAACCGGGTGTCATGAGATGATAAATACATCCAAATATGGAACAGCAATATACATGTGGGTTGAGTTGGCAATTATCGGCTGCTGGACAGCTCGGAGAAGTAACAAATGTCATCGTCTATGGGTTATTATTACTTGGAGGATCAAATAACTCGGAAAGGACTGTGTGTGCATGATAATAGATGAAGTGGGGGTCGAGGGAGTTCAAAAGCTTCAGTTATCCTAAATACAAAATGACGACGATAGACAACCATGTGATACTTACATTACTGATGACAGGTTTCCGGAAATCGTGCCTCTCAGTTTGACACTATTTTATATATACATAGATTTTTTCAAAAAATCAAATTCAATGTACCCAATCATGGGGCTAAACTGCAATAAAATGGATGGGTGCAATCAAATATAAAAGAGATCTTTGAATTAAAAATTCTAGAAGGTACTTCAGACTACACTAGGCGTTCGGCCGCCAAATCCAACAATTATACACGGCAAGGTGAACGTTCGATCCAGTATTGATTTCGTCAGCTCAAATCGGCATCCGTGCGAATGAAATACCACTATTATAGGGGTCAATGAAGAGAGGAACATAGGGGTAATAGAAATCATATTATTGAAAACATCAATCATGATTGATAAGAAAAGAGAACGAGTGGAACGGGACAAAATACTCACAGCCAAAGAGTTAGGGATAAAAAACGTGAAAAATTTAACGCGAAAAAGGATATGAAAGGCTGAATGGGGATTAGAAGAGGGAACGCCCAAACAGTGCTGACAGCGATAGAGATTCCGGGAACATATTAGTGTTCGCCAAGACAGCGTGCAGATGTATGGCGTACAAACAGCAATGAGGCTCATAGCAGAACTCAGTAGGACGTGAAGAAGGAGGTAGGAGAAGAGCGCGACTGGGATATCCCTGATGTTCACAGTTGGACTAACTAAGGGCGACCAGTATCAAAACGACTGGGCGAATAACTGTGGTTTGCCAATCTTAGCTACAATGTCCTGGCGAACTTCGGACTTATTCTCAGAATACTCGTATCGTCCTCTTCTGATCGACTTTAATTTTGTTAAGGCGGATGTCAGGAATGGCCGGTAAAATATTTCCGTGATCTGATTGCAAATCATAGCTGGTCTATAACCACGTTCGCTTTATCCCATATGCTTATCAATCGTGTGTTTGTATTCTACCGCACCATCATCTAACCTCCGCTTAGTAGTTGGCTCATTTTGTAGTCATTTTAAGCTACACGCACTGTAAAATCTCTCAAAAATCCGTAATTTCTATCTGTACCTGCTCGCTTGTTCCAGTATCCGCCTGGTTTGCTTCTGAAGTGAACAAAAATATCTTTATTGTTCGACAATCTTTGAGGCCGCATCTACCGCCAAATGTATGTCCGCCAATTCTGACATTCTCGGTAAGTTTAACACTGTGTTGTTTCTCAAACATCCTCAGCAGGCAATGCATCCGTGTGCTGCGCGTATTTTAACAATAGAACTGAATCGGTTCGGGTCGATGCAACTGCTTGTCTATGCATCTTCTGTGGACTCTTCCTTCATTTTATTGTTATCCTAACTGTGCTGGGTTTATCTAATCGATCTTTCAACCATTCCTCCAAGATATTTATTGAGTAATGTGTTTGTTCATCACAACGAGGCTGTCCACTCTTAATAACGCCAGTGTTGTCTATTCCTCATTATACGTCTCACAGGTGTTCTTGTATTGTTATACTGTCATATTGTGGTGGATTGCCAGGTCGGGGGTGCGAGTTTTCGAACGCTCGGCCGAATACCTCAACTAGGGGGG